>JZKD02S1695085.1:8155-28432 GCA_000966675.3 Picea glauca | reverse complement strand
GGAGTGACCTCTAGTAACCCTGTTTACCCCTCTTTGGCCCTGGCTATAGTCTAACGGGGCGGTTTAGACCATTAAGCCTCCTCTCTGGAGCTCCTATTTGGAAAGGGATATTACACCAATAGTATGAACTGTTCAACTGTGCAAATGTCTTTTCATGGTCGAAATGTCCTACTAGACCTCCACTATGTTTTTCCTTCAGTAGATTTTCTCTCATTGAACACTTTGGTATGCACAACTACCAACCTTTAAACAACAATCCATCTTGAATCATATAATTTGTCCACTAACTCCTGTCTCTGAGCACAGGGTTCACACATGCTTCATATGCCTCTTTAAAATCTGGATCATCAAAATACATCTCCTTAAGGTGTTCAAACCCTAAGGTCTTCACTTGAAATTCCTGCAGAATCAGACATCTCCTGCTCAATACATCAACAACTTTGTTAGCATTACCAGAAATATGTTTAATGACAAAAGTGAAATTTTGCATAAACTCTATCCACTTAGCATGTCTTTGATTTAACTTCTCCTGTCTAGTTATGAATTGTAAAGCCTGATTATCGCTATACACAACAAATTCTTTTGGGACAAGGTAGTGCCTCCATTTCTTCAAGGCTTGAATTATTGCATAAAATTCCTTATCATATGTGGAGTACTTCTTCTTAGTGTCATTCAGCTTCTCACTGAAATATGCAACATGCCTATTATCTTGGCTCAAGACTGCTCCAATTGCAACTCCACTAGCATCACACCTTACTTGAAATGTCTTCCCGAAATTTGGCAAGACTAGAATTGGTTGTTCTGCTATCTTCTCCTTCAATATCTTGAAACTTTTTTCAGCCTCTTTTGTCCACTTAAAAGACTTGTGCCTCTTCTTCACTGTATCCAATATTGGTGCACAAATTCCACTGAAATTTCTAATGAACTTCCTATAGAAACCTACTAATCCATGGAAGCTTCTCACCTCAAATATGCTTCTTGGCGATAGCCATTCTTTGATTGCTCTCACCTTTTCTGGATCCATCTTCAATTCATTTGAAGAGATCACAAAACCCAAATAAACGAGTTATGTTTTCATAAAAGAGGACTTCTTCAGATTTATCAACAACTTCTCCTGTTGCATTCTTCTCATCACTAATGTCAGATTTCTCAAATGCTCTTCTTCAGTTTTACTAAAGACCAATATATCATCCAGATATACAATCACAAACTTACCAATGAAATCTTTCAATACCTCTTCCATCAATCTCATAAAAGTACTTGGGGCATTTGTCAAGCCAAATGGCATAACAAGCCACTCATACAACCCTTCGTTTGTCTTGAAGGTTGTTTTCCACTCATCACCTTCTCTCATCCTTATCTGATGATATCCACTCTTCAAATCTATTTTTGAAAAAAAAAAAATCTCCACTTAAACAATCCATTAAGTCATCCATCCTT
This sequence comes from Picea glauca, assembly GCA_000966675.3. NCBI lineage: Eukaryota > Viridiplantae > Streptophyta > Pinopsida > Pinales > Pinaceae > Picea > Picea glauca. The sequence continues at coordinate 26,992 of JZKD02S1695085.1, read as the reverse complement.
GGCAAAGGAAATCTATACCTGATGGTGATCTTGTTTATGGCTCTTGAGTCTGTACACATTCTCCATCCTCCATCCTTCTTCGGACTCAACACAGTTGGTACTATGCATGGACTCAAGCTTTCTCTAACCAAACCCTTGTCTAATAAATCATGGACTTGTCTCTTTATGTCCTCATTCTCTTGAGGTATAAATCTCTATGCTGCTTTGTTTAGTAGACTCGCTCCTGGTATTAGATCAATGTGATGGTTAATACTCCTGATAGGTGGAAATGAACTTGGCAACTCATCCACTACTATATCAACGAAATTCTCTAACATCTCCTGAACTTCCTCAGGCAAATCATCCATAGAAGTACTTGTAAGGACAACTTTGGGTTTCCTCACCACAGCAAATTGCATCTTATGTTCCTTCTTAACTTCACTCAAGAGTTCCTTCCCACTCATGAGAAGTATACTTGTGTTGGCTCCTTCCTTTACTTTCTTCTCCTCTATTGGCAGCAACATGTGTGTCCTACCATTATTCTCCAAAGTATAAGTGTTCCTCCTCCCATCATCAATGAAATTCCTGTCAAACTGCCATGGTCTCCCCAACAAAACATAACATACATCCATGGGAATCACATCACACAGAATCTCATCTCTATATCCTCCTATTTTAAATTCAATGAGGCATTGTTTAGTTACCATTACCTGGTGTCCTTTTTGCAACCATGATACTTTATATGGCTTTGGATGTGCAGTTGTCTCCAGCTCCAATTTCTCCACCATCTCTGTGGATACTAAGTTATCAGTGATCCCATTGTCAATTATCACCTTGCAAACTCTGTCTTTAGTCTTAAAATTTGTCCTCAACAAATTGTTCCTCTGTACTGGCTTTTCAACCTCTCGCTCTGGTTTCAAGAGAACCTTCTTCAACATCAAAGATCTTCCATCTTCTGCACCTTCTTCTTCAATATTCAGCTTCTGCGCTTCCGAAATGTGAGCTTCACCTCCTCCTTTCTTTTTCTCGGGACATTCCCAAGACATGTGTCATGTCTTTCCACAGGCATAACACTTTACCTCTCCTCCTCTGCCTCTTCCTCGAGGAAAAGAATTTCTTCCACCACTCTGTCTCCCTCGGGAACTTCCTCCTCTCTCTGAGTGACTATGTGGTTTTTCATCCTCACCCTTGGGCTTCTGTGCCTTATCATGGACAATTCCCTTTCCTTTGTTTGGACTTCTGCCTCTGCTTCACTGGCTTTGTTTTCTGGACAACTTCTCCTCTGCCTTCAGTGTTATCTGATAAGAATCCTCCATTGTCCTCACTGTCACCATGCTGATTTCATCCTGGATCTCATACCTCGGACCATTTATATACCTGGCAAATTTTTCATCATCTTTCTCCCTTTGTCCAGTCATGATGTTCAGCATGTAAAACTCCTCTGTGTACTCTTTCACTGTCATTCCTTTCTGTCTCAGATTCTGCAATTTCCTGAACAAATTTATCTGATAATCTTTGGGTATGAACTTAGCCTTTAGCTTGGCTACCATTCTGTCTTGATTCTTGATTTTTTGTTTTCCTTTGCATCTTTTGTCAGCCTGCAATTCATCCCACCACAGTGTTGCATGTCCTTTTAATCTGGTGACAACATGTCTCACCTTTTTCTCCTCATCGATGTCTTCATAGTCGAAATACTTATCCATTGCTCGTATCCAATCAAGCAATTCTTCAGCATCTAGATTTCCTTCATACATCGAGATGTCTATCTTTGCTCTTGCTCCCAATTTGACAACCGCTTTTAGCAAGCATTACTCGGCAGCATCTTCCCCTGTAGTTTCTTCAACCTCTGTTTCTTCACTTTCTGCATCATTGACGTCTCCAGCATTAGGTGCCCTCCTTTACATTGTCTCCATCGCATCCAACCTTGCGTGAAGTTCTCTCATTTCTCTTTCTACAGCTCGATTTACTACAGGTGGCTCTGCACGTCTTCTGGGCGGCAATGTGCTGACCTTTTCTCCACTCACACAGAGTACAATTTGAGCTCTTTAGGCTCTAATACCACTTGATGCAGACCCCCCTTCTCTCCTCGGGGCTGCACGACCTCTCGGTCAAGGATCTTTGAACTACCTAAGCTGGATTAGCTCCTCGAGACCTTGTTGTCCTCACCCTGAATCAAACACATGCCCTTCTCTCACCTTAGGCGCAGGTCGTATGGCACCCGTGGGTCCCTTCCTAAGCGCTTTTCAAATTTTCAAATTTCGGGCGCTAGCTCTTTTTTGCTAGCCCTTCTCCACATATGACCCCGGGCTATGACCCGGGGTTAAACCCTGAACGACGCTTCGGACTTCCGTCTCCGGCTGTTTTGGTAACTGCTGCAATGCTCTTCCTCCTAACCCCGAAACGCAAACTCGCCTGAGCAAATCTACAATTCTTGTCTCTCCCACAGCCAACGACTGTGATCCGTTCGGACTCCGGCCTTCGGCAGTTCTAAACGTCCCAACTCCTTTTCCCCCGAAGTAACTTTTCCACGAAACTGTGGATCAAGTGCCACGTGTTTACGCGATCAACGGCTAGCATGATTCTTACCTTTTGGCGCTTCGGTGGACTCACGGTCAACGACCCACCTTCCCTCCTTTCTCTCTTTCTCCGAAGTCCGCGATCTGGTGACACGTGTCCCTCCCAGATCGACGGTTTCAATGAGCTTCGCCACTTCGGGTTTTGGGAGTTCAGCTCTCTCCACTCTCGCTTTTCCTTGAAGTACTTTTCCCCGAAGTTCGTGGATCTCCGCCATGTATCCTCGCTACAACCAACGACTCAGATCTACTTCATACTTCATGATTTCGCGAAGATTGCTAACTGCTTGGCGCAATTCCTCCGGATCGCGAGCTTCTGAAGGAACTCATGGTTAACCACCATGCGACTTCTCTCAGATCCGATGGTCTGAAATGACTCCGCTTCTCCAGAACGGAACTTGACCACTCAACTTTCAAATACTTAAAATATCCTCCTTCTTGAAGGATTTCTCCCACCAACTCTTTGGAACTTGTCCTTTCTCTGAACCCTTAACTCTTTAGAGGGTTTTCTTCGACACTTAGTTGAATTTTGGATCTGTACACGCCTTGCAATAGATCGTCGCACACACTTCTGCGAGCAACTTCTCAAACTACTCCTCCTGAGCTTATGAGTCAAAAGACTTCCTCGACGCACTCCTTGCAGACGTTTTGCACACTCTACACACAAAGCTTTGAGTTATCTCTTCCGAGCTTGGAGCCGAACTAGGCTCTGTCAATGCACTCCTTGCGGATGATACACACTCCTTGCGTAGGCTCGTGGAAGAGAAACGAGTGAAACTTATCTAATGTTTCACAGACTCATACATTCAACAGTATAACTCATGCATTCACGAAAACACAAAATAACAAAAAAGATTTAAGCAACAAAAACACCACGCATTGGATCATTATCTCTTTGTTATCTTCATTCAAATGTAAATGGCTACAACTATGATAAACAACAACTAAATCACAACACTCTCCTACTAATTTGCAGCAGCCTCATTTGGGTGTACAATGCATCTACTTATACAAGAGGGCTCCTAGGGTTCCCTCCAACTATCTATCTTATTGAAGTAAAAGCCTACAACTACTTAAGTCCTGTTACAATAAATGTATGTGACAGATAAGGGCGAATGTTCCAGATCTGTGTCAAAATTAATTTAACTAAAGGAAAATATGATCTCTCACTATCATACACAATCGTTCAGCCTTCAAACATTAAGACTTCTTTGATTTGTCATTCATTCAAAAGATTTATGAGATATGCTATCTTTTTAAAATTCAAAATTTATTCAAAAAGGCACGCTAGGCGTTGCATTGTCTTTCCACGTGTGCTTTGCTGACGATGCTCCTGCATCATATTGACAAAAGTCAGAGGGAAAGTACAACCTTTGTGAGTCAAACCAAAAGTCAAGACGAACGAGATGCTAAGTAACTCTAATGCAAAATTCAGGGGGAACATACAACCTCTGTGAGCATAGACATTCTAGTGCAAAAGTCAGAGGGAACATACAACCTCTGTGAGCATAGACAGACTAGTGCAAAAGTGAGGGGGATCATACAACCTCTGTGAGCCTAGTCAAGTCTTGTGATCTTTGTGTGTCAAAGCAAAAGTCAAGACAAGTCTTATGAGCTTTGTGTGTCAAAGCAAAAGTCAAGACAAGGAATTGTGGAAAATTCTCCTAGGTCTTCATGATGAGCTATGAGTATTCATTAGGGACTGGCCACCCCTAAGTGAAATAACTCTAGCAGTTGACCATGGTTAAGGAGAACTGGATAATCACATTCCATGATCCTTATCTGCATAAGAATATGAAACTTCTTGTGATATATTGATCCTATCAACAAGTCAATGATCGTGTGCAATAGAAAGAACTGTGTGAATGTGGATGCTTGAAGAATACCCTCTTTGCTGAGAGGGAGTGTTAAAATGTAAAGCAGCTGCTGAGGATATTCCTCAATCAGCTTCAAGTTGCCCCCTTAAGCTACCCCCTTAAGCTGCCCACTTAAAGTTGCCTGCTTGTCAACTGTCCCTTGCCTTAACCACCCTCCTCTAGCTAAGCTGGCCACCTACTCTAGCTCCTATCCTAAGCTAAGGCAGCCCTAAACTAAAAGGTAATCCTAACCTAAACTCTTTGCTATTTAAAGAGAGGGAGGTGCCCTCCTCATCATTCATTCTTGATATCAGTTTGTCTTAAGAGTTCTGTACTCAAGTTTATGAGGGAGCAACTAAGGTTATTCTGAGGGAGCAGCTAAGGATTTTTCTGAAGGAGCAGCTAGCATATTCAAAAGTAGCAGCTAGACTATTTCTGGGTAGCAGGTAGCAGCTGATAATCTATTCTGTAGCAGCCTTCTTTCACTCTCTTCTAAGAGATTTTCTGGACAACATCTAAGAGTCATTCTGGGCAGCAACTGAGACACTCCTGTAGCATCAAACTTACTCTGTTCTGAAGATATTCTAACAGCAACTAAAGGATGTTTTGTACAACAACTAAAGGAACTTTTCTGAGGGCAGAAACATTCAATTCTGGGCAGCACCTTTCACTTATTCTGAGGCAACCTTAAGAGTAATCCAGAGTCAGCCATTAAAGGGCATATTTGAATCAGCTCAACTACAGTATAAGCTACAGGTTTGAGGGCAGTTTTGTAATAGAGACTTAGTGCTATTGCCTTGTAAATTTATTTTACTTGATTGACTGATCAATATATCACAGAAGTTTGTTGGGTTTTTTTCCCCTTCAGGGTTTCCAAGGATAAATATTTGTGTCTCTGTGAATGAGTGATCTTCCTATGATTCTTATGTTTCTGTTTATCATTTAAAGAGGCGAAGAACATTATTGTTATCTTCTATCTCTGTTTATGCTTGAAAATTAATAGAATTGATGGTGGTGGGTGATTCAAAAGTCATCCTAAATTGGTTTGATGGAAAATCCAATTTGAATGTATTATCTTTACAACTTTGGAAGAGAAAGATATTGGAGCTCAAGCATGCCTTTAGTTGGATACATTTCTTTCATGTCCACAAAATTTTCAACTCTATGGTGGATTCACTTTCAAAGTTAGCACTGGATAAACAGATTGGTTGGATGTTCTTTGATGAAATCATTGAAAATTCAGTCATAAATTATGGATATTTCTACATTTTCTGATTGCCTAGAGATACACTCTTACTTTCTGGTTGGAAGTTTTGGTTGACAGTTCTTTCTGTTCTGTACTTTTGCAGTCACTGTAGTATTTGTGAATAGATTATGTTAGATGAGGATAAGACTTYTTWAYATAAGTCTTGTGGAGGTGATGTTTTATGATATTTTATGATAGGAAGTTGCTATTTTGAMAGTAGCAGTTATGGCCCATGACCCTAGAAGTCATATTTTGTATTAGAAAGTTTATTTTGATTCTAMTGAATAGCATGGAAACTGTTTTTTCCTTTGGARAAAAGGAAGAAGGAAAATGGTGGAGTCTGCTGCTCAAGTGGCCCTTCCAAATTTGGCAATTGACCAAGCCAACACYGAGAGGAAAAAGCGAGTTTGGTGGCTTGGATTGAGAACTGTACAAATACTGGCTTCTTTCCACTTGCATGGGGAAAACATTCTTCCCCTAGCTAACACTCTAATGGGGCTTTAAGCAAAAATTCAGCGAAACAGAACTTCTTCGGATAATCTCTAGATGGACCGCTCCCTATGCTTAGGTGTGAACGTGAATTATTGACATGTTTGTTGAAACAAGCATTGAGATTCATGGGATTTTGGAGCACTTGCAACTTAATAAATATGGATCACAACCCCTTTGAACTAAACCATTCAGACCAGGAATCATTATCGGGCCAAAACCTAAGCAAAGGGAGCAGTCCATCTAGAGATTGGCCATGAATTCACTAGAATTCACGTTGATCGCTCAGTGTGGCCATGACTCCGTTGGTACCTCCTGCGCTCACATCAATATTGCAAGATTCAAGCTGTTTGGAGTTCCAAACTCAGATGCAACCTCCTCATCCATATCCCATAAGAGTTTCAGCATGGAAAATCTGCAACTCCACCATGATGTCATAGAGACTGAAGACCATCATGTCGAAACAAGATTAGTTCATGAAGTATGCAGCTGCTAAGAAGACGGCCTCAAATAGGATTCATACAGCTGATGCAGCCATGATTACATCAGATGAGAAACGGTATACATTTCTCACCTCAGTTCCAAATAAACAACTTCATTCATATGGAAGAATGTGAAATTGTTACTACTGCATAGCTTCATTTGGTTTATATTTGGTCGTGTTGGATTGGCATGGTCAGAGGAAGAGCACAACTTATTTCTGGTGGAACTGCAGAGACTAGAAAGAGGAGACTGGTGAGGAATTTCAAGAAACTTTCTGAAAATGAGAACGCCCACCCAAGTGGCCAGTCATGCTCAAAACTATTTTTTGAGAAGTGGAAAAAGAATTGACCTTGATCAAAGACAGGAAAATCAGCTTGTTGGACATGCCCACAGATTCTGTGAGTTTTGCCTTTCTTTATATCAACATCCTCGCCATAATTGTTGGCTGAATAATTGTGGCCTATCACACAAAATTTTAGATTTTCTCTATTGAGTTCAGTTTTCCTGGTTTAGATAGGTGTGTCAGGAATGATATGAAGGGATAATGCGGGCATTTCTTTATGTAGATATCAAGCGTAATCGTCCGAGTTGATGAAAATCTGGTTGCAATGGATGGAGAGGAACTTAATAATGTCTGGTCATCACAACAATCCCATCTTAGTTTTAAAGAGGGATTGATGGACTCTTCACCAAATGTAGCCATGAATTCTTTCCATGTACACATCAAATCGGTTTCAACTGATACAGAGCTAGGAGAGAGAGATGCTAATGGTACAGAGTAAGATACTCATGAGTCAGAGGATGCTCATGAATGCTATCATGTTAAATAGAGAGATCATGTGCCGAGTCCATACCATGCAACACAAACGAAAACGGAGAAAAAGATGGAGCGAATCTAAACAGTGTAAACCCCAAGCGAAAACAGAGAAAAAAATGGAATGAATCGAAACAATGTAAACCCCAAGCAACAAGAGGGGAAAAAACGCCCTAAGTAATTTAACTGATTTTTTAATGAACCCGCAACAAATCTAGAAGAAAAAAACGAAACAAGCCTTTACCAGCTTTATGGTTTAGGAGTGGCGGAGCCAGCGTGAAAGCAAAGCATGATCGAAGAACTACAACTACGATTCTTATTAGGATCAATCCAATCAGATTGAGACACAATCTGTAAGTATTTTCCCTTCCAATCCTCTTGAATCTTCATAATCTCCGGTAGAGACACAGTACTTCATCCTTCTTATTTTTGGGTGCAGAACATCTATTATGTCGGTTGCATATGGAAGTGAGGAAATTCATAATGTTGTTTGGCAATAGAAGTTGGAAGCTAATGGATCATAAGATAGAATGAGGCACTAGAGCGATGGCAATGATATAAAGACTGTGAAGGGGTTCAATTTATTTTGACAAAGGTTTGCCAGTTTTGCAAGATTTATCATTATTTCTCACATAATTATATCAGTCATATATATTTATTAAAAGCTTAATATAATTAAATTAATATATGCATGTGCACATCAATGACATGAATACATTAACATGAATTTGAAGTGTGATGGTGTAAGGAAGCTTTTGATTTATATTATGTGTGCATTGAAATTGGTCTACTTAAGAGTAGAAGTATTAATGCACGGATGTTGACATAATGAAAAATTGTACTGTGACTTGGCTATAAGACTAACGAAAAATAAAACATTAAGAAGAAATGGAAAATAAAACATTGGAAAGAGAGAAGCCTCATGTCTTGACTATAAGACTAACGAAAAATAAAACAATGGGAAGAAAAGGAAAATAAAACATTGGAAAGAGAGATGTCGCAATAAGACTTCAAATCTATTGTCTAATAAAATTACGAAGAATGGGTCAAAGGACAAACTAATACCAAGTCAACGATAAATGGAATGTTATAGTCCCTACACCTCTCATTTAGCAATAATAGTTCTTCTTGGCATTGAATCATCAAGCATGCATTGAATGGTTTTGTGCTCAGCATTGAATGATTCATTTTCAGGTTTTTGGAACTGGTGACTAACTACCTTTGCTTGGATTGAGGTGGGTTACCCTCACATCACACACATTTCATCAAGAATGGTATTGATGTCTCATCATGATAGCAATAAACGTAGCCTTGTAAGTTCATAGGTGTCATGTTATATAGGTGAGACACATGAAAATCCAACTGGGGGCCTCTTTGTTCTCTTAGCTAGAGACTTTATCGAGTAAACACATGTTAAATCTGGTAGTGTTGTCTAACTGTTCTATGTTTTGTTTTTTTCGCCGAAATCTAACGACATAAATCTGCACGAAATCACCATTTTTTGTTGTTTAAAATCTATTTTTGAATGCAAAAATGGATTCAGGATGTTGAAAAGCCCCTAAGGCACTCGAATTATACAGAAATAATCTTATTCAGATTTATGAGCGAAACGAAATGAAAGACATATCTATAACATTAACACAGATATATAGAGAACAATAACAAAGATACAATGGAACTTAACTTCTATTAAATAAGAAATCTGTTGAAACTGTAAAATGCAAAATGAAAACAATCTTGCTCGAATGGTGGTAGCTAATCTCTAAGAAGAGATGTGGTGGCTACGCACATTCATCTGAGCACATTACAATGAGGACTCTAGGATTTTTTAGCATCAAGAAGTAAACAAAGAACCCTAGACATCCAAAAACCTAACCCTAGGAGATGAAGTGTCAAAAGTCATGTGGGCCCCGATGGGGTAAGTTAGTACATCAATTTCTCGGGGTCGTAACTTTTGCATGTGATCTTCGTTTTAGGCGCACGATAGCCCATTGGAAAGGTCTATCAAAGGACTACACATTATATCATCAAACTCCAACTTTTTCTACAGCGTGATTGTGGTGGGCCCAAATTTTTTTTATTAGGGCCTCAAAACGGCCCTGGAAGTTTAGGACTTGAAAAGCTAGAAAAAATCTACCAAGATAAAAACTGTAACTACCAAGATGAAAGTTGTATGTGAGCGAGCTGGAAGAGCTGGGTGGCCACCGATATCCACCTAGATCAATCCTCCCTCCTTAGGAAGCAATGGTCTCCATTGCGTTGAGTTCCCCCATCAGATGAGGAAACTTTTGTTGAATTTGGCCCCGGGTGAGCCACTTGCCTTGGTGAAGGAGTTGCTCCGCTTTGACAACCCAATAAAGTTGAAACTTATGTTGGCGAGTGCCCTTGACCTATGTGTCCATGATCTTATTAGTGGATGCTTGTTCCATGTAGTCAAGGTTGAGTTTTGTTAGTGTCAATTGTTATGCTATCTCTGAGGTGTCCAATAAGGGTGGAAAGTATGGCTTGAAGGAGGTCCACATTAAACATTGGGTGCAAGCCAAGGAAGGGGGGAATTTTGAACTCAAAAGAATTATCACCTACAGCCTTGGTGATGGTGTAAGGTCCATAGCGGGGTGGACGAAGCTTTCAATGGGGTCCTGTAAGGCGTTCTTTCTGCAAGTGCAACCAAACTTTATCTCCCACCTAAAAATTGTGTGGCACCTGGTGTTGATCATGGTGTTGCGTGTACTTGGCATTGGACTTCTGCAAAATCTCCTGAACATGTTGACGGATGTGCTAGATTCGTTCAATGAACCGGGTGGCTTTGTCGGCTTTGGTTTGTGCATGGGATTATTCTACCTGTGTGGACGCAAGAGATAGTGCAACATCCATGGGACCTAATGGTTGAAATCCCAACCCCACCTGAAAGGGGTTGTGGTCGGTTGAGATATGTATGGCTATGTTGTAACTGTGTTAAACATAGGGAAGACTCTCATCCCATGTGCGTGGATGCTTGGAATTGTACATGTGCAGGTTGATGACCTTCGTTTGGGGGTGGAAGGTCGTGGATTTGGTGAGCTTGTTGTCCATCCATGACCAGAGGCTCGACCAAAATGTGTTGAGGAACTGGTTGTCCCGATCAGAGATGATGGTTTGTGGTATCCAAAAATGTACCCACACTCGTTCGAAGAAGAGCTTGGCAATGGCCTTTGTTGTGATGCTCTTCTTCCAGGCAACCTGAATCGTCATCTTGGAAAATCGATCAAAAACCATGAAAACACAATCATTTCCCTGCTTGGTTGAAGGAAGGATCGACATGTAGTCCATTGAGATGGATTCTCAAGGCCTGTCGAGAGTAGGCAGAGTGGTGTACATGCCTTGTTTCTTAATGACCATTTTGGCAAGGGCGCAGGCCTTGCAAGACCTGATATACTTGTTGACATCTTGTCGAAGTTTCGGCCAATAGAAATGTTGTTGCAACACTGCCACTGTCTTTTCTACGTTGAAGTGTCCTGCCATCCGACTATAATGAGCTTCCCAAATTAGCTTCGCTCACTCGCTTGATGGAACGCAGAGATGGCCTAGATGGCACAACAACCCGTCATGCAGATGAAAATATGTGACAGTTGTGTTTGTGCCCGACATCTGGTAGGTAGTGGCGAAGTCGGGATCTCGCTCATAGAGTTGGGACCATCCAAAGGTCTCATGTCTGCATGAGTGTAGCACCATGGTTAGTGCAGAAATTGGATGTTGGTTGAGGCATTCAACAACACGATTGGTGCTCCCTATCTTATACTTGATGTTGAGATGGAACTGTTGCAAGTATGTGGACCACTTTTGATGGCAGTGATTCTGCAATTTTCCTTGTGTCTACATGAACTGCAGAGGCTTATGATCAGTGTGGATGATTGTCTCCTTCCTAAGAATGTAATGCCTCCATTGGCGACAGACTTGTACAATGGAGTACATTTATTTGTCGTAAGTGGGTTACTTACAGACAATATCTGATAGCGTCTCACTATGATAGGCCACGGGATGTCCATGTTGAGTGAGAACTACGCCCACAACATATTCTAAAGCATATGTTTCAATCTCAAAAGACTATTGCAGGTTGGGTAATGAGAGCACTGAGGTTGAGCACAATCGTTGCTTCAAATCATCAAACGCTTTCTGTTGTGAATGGCCCCACAAGAATTTTTCCTTGCCATCGCCCATGGTCATTTGGCTAAGGGCCCATGCAATGTGGGAGAATCCCAACACAAACCTGCGATAGAAATTGGCAGGCCCTAAGAAGCTTCGAAGCTCAATGAGTGTGGTCAGGGTTGGCCAGTCACGGATGACCTGGATCTTGGTTGGATCGACATGCACCCCATGCTCATGAACAATGTAGCCTAGGTATTGGACCTTGTTCATGTTCAATGAACATTTTTCCAAATTTGCATATAGTTTGTGTTTCCGCAGAGTGTGCAGAACCTGTTGAATGTGTTGCAAGTGTTCTTCCCAATTCTTGTTGAAGATGAGGATGTCATCCAAATACACCACCACAAAAGAATTGGTGAAAGGTCGCAAGATATCGTCCATCATCCTCATGAAAGTTGTTGACGCATTTGTCAATCCAAAGGGCATGACCAACCATTCAAAAAGACCTTTTTTGGACTTGAAGACAGTCTTCCATACATCGGTCTGCTCTATTGGGACCTGATGGTAGCTGGACTTCAGATCAATCTTACTAAAGTATTTGGCCCCCTTGAGATGGTCAAGGAGATCGACAATTTGGGGAATTTGGTATCGGTTCCTGACTGTGATTTTATTTAGGGCATGATAATCAATGCAAAGTCGCCATGACCCATCTTTCTTCTACACAAACACGATTGGGATTCCACAAGGTGATGAGCTTGGGAGGATGTGTCCCTTTTCGAGTAGCTCTTGGATCTAGCATTTGATATCCTCATTTTCTAATAGAGAGTGGCGATAGACTAGCCCATTGGGTAGCGGTGCGCCATGGGTCAAATCAATTGAGTGCTTGACCTAACAGAGCAAAGGTACCCCAGTGGGTGAGGAGAATATGTCTTTGTATTCTTCCATGACCTTATCCACTTGCTTCTGTTGCGTGGAGAGACCTGTCGTGTAGGCCATGGATGTGGTTGCAAACTTCCGCTCACTTTGAGCGCGAATAAAAAATAAGACAAACTTCCCAGTTTGAAAGATGATCTTCCTACATTGCTTGGCAGAGATCAAGGAAATAGTGGTAGATGGGACTACCTCAGATATCCTGTATAATTTTATGTCCAAAGTAATAATAACACTACGAGGCCTAGACTCATATACAACATGACGTTTCCATAAATAAGGTTGGCCCAAAAGAAAATCACAAACTTCAAGGGGGGAGAAATCACACAATACCTCATCTTTGAAGGGCTTGATGTTGTAGACCAGGAGACATTGTTGGTTGACGTGAATATCACTCCCTTGGCAGAGCCATCCGATGGTGTACGGTTGTGGGTGTGGTGTTTTCTGCAGAGCCAACCACTTGATGATCTCTGCTAAGATGAGGTTCTTTTGTCTACTGCTATCAACGATGAAGTGCAGTGGAGTACCCTTCACCCACATATGTGAATGAAAGACGTGTCACCTTCCTCTTATTCATTAGGTTCGTCGGGCTGGATCTTATTGTTGGTAGCGATGATGGCACTGGGTTCTACATCAATGACATGTCTCCCTTTTTCTAGTTATGGCTTAGAGTAGGAGCCTACATATGATTCAGAGGCTTTCATCTCGGCCACCAATGACTTCTTTGAGAGGCATTCAACAATGTTATGCCAGGGGCTCTTATGGAACTCACACCATTTCCCAGTGTCTTTCTTTGTCTTCCCATTATCCTTCTTTGTTTGTAGTTTGGATTGGTTGTCCTGAGGCTATCCATCCTTGCTCTGCCCTTTGTTCTATGGGTTGGGGCCACCTTTTCACTGCTTTTGCTGTGAGGGGTTTGCAGACCCAAACTACCACGTCTTATGTTCAAGCTTATGCTCGATTTTGACAACATATCGATAGGTCATGTCCAACAACGAAATGTCCAGAAACTCCATTTATGTCTGGATGTATCTATGCATACCATCATGGTACTTGAGCACCAGATGTCGCTTAGAGTCTTTGATACCCATCTTGGTGCGCAAGGTATGGAAGACATCGGTAAAATATGACATTGTTTAGTCCCTTTCCTGCTGCAGTGTGGTCCATCTTGTATATAAGTCGTCATAACTTCCAATAGGGTAGTATTGTTTCTTAATAAAATCCGAAGGAACCTAGAGTGGGTGCAACTACAAATAATGTTGATACCTTTGTTTCATTTTGCTCACATAAAGTCTCCCACCAATCTTTGACACGGGGGATGGCCTTAAGGAGCGCAAATGTAATCTTTTCTCTATCGAAAAAGTTGTGGAAAGAAAAATACCCTTCTAGAAGGTTTAACCATTTGTGTACAACATTTTCATCTATTTGAACTTCAAATATAGGAATATCAAAATCAATATGTACCTTGAAGGGGGCGGTGCCTCTGCTTGAGGAAGATGCATCGCATGTTGGCAGTTGTTGAAGGATTTGCGCGAAGTTATCCATCATCTCGTTCCTTTGTCGCGAGAGGGATTCCTCAAGAAATAGTTTAAAGGGATATCCTGCCCCATCATCTCTCTTTTCTTCCTCCATGGGTGGTTGTCGAGTTCGGCGAGGCCGATCTTGCAAAGGCTCAACTGGTTCGAGTCCCAACTGCTTATACCCTGACCTCATTAGGGACATGCACAGAGAAACAAATGAAGAACAAATTGCTCTAATACCATTGATCTGGATTTATAAGAAAAAATACATGAAACACGGATCTATAACATTAAAACAGATATACAAATAACAATAACATAGATACAATGGAACTTAACTTCTATTAAATAAGAAATCTTCTTAAGTTGTAAAATGAAGAATGAAAACAATCTTGCTCGAATGGTGATAGTTAATCTCTGAGAAGAGATATGGCGGATACACGCATTCGTCTGAGCACATTACAATGAGGCCTCTAGGTATTTTTAGCGTCAAGAAGTAGACAAAAAACCCTAGACATCCAAAAACCTAACCCTAGGAGATGAAGCGTCAAAAGTCATGTAGGCCCCAATGAGGTAAGTTGGTACATCAACTTCCTAGGGTCGTAACTTTTGCACACGATCTTAGTTATAGGTGCACAATAGCTCGTTGGAAAGGTCTATCTGAGGACTACACATTAGGCCATCACACTCTGATTCTATCCACAATGTGATTGTGGCGTGCCCAAAAAACGTTGTTGAGGGCCTTAAAACGACCCCAGAATTTTAGGACCCAAAAAGCTAGAAAACAACTACCAAGATAAAAACTATAACTACCAAGATGAAAGTTATGTGTGAGTCAGTTGGAAGAGGTGGGTGGCCACCGATATCCACCTAGATTATAATCACTCAAATCTATGGATCTAACAACTTCTCACCGGATTTTGGGCAAAAATCCCCGAAAAATATCGTCAGAGAAGAGCCAAAATGTAGAACGTTTAGACTACGACCATGCGAAAACAATTACAAATAGTTGACTTAGGCAATAATACGTGCTTCCCATAGGGCATGTATTTTGGCATTGGCTTCCCAGTCAACTAAGGTTGACCACCTATTACTTGATGTCTTTTGGTGCATTAATTAGTACTTTTTACAATGTTTTTTACTAACTTCACTCAACTTACCACTCGATTTTTGCAACATATGCTAAAGATTCTCAAATATTCTTTATTTATATTTTATTTAAATTACAAAAACCTTTTTCTTAATTTCTAAAATTTAAAATTTGATTTTCTCATTAAAATTTGATTTTCTCATTAAAATTTGATTTTCTCATTAGTTAATATGATAGTGATAGGGCTAAATACCCCGGTGGTGGTGAGTATTTTTTATCAACTATTTGTCACACCTATATATATAAACCATTGGTTGTGCACTTAATTCTTTGTCACACACTATACTCAATGTCGATGCCTCCAAAGCTTGTTATTCTACTAAATGGGTTATTATGAACTCTTATACTAAATGGGTTATTATGAACTCTTATACTAATGCCTTAGGGATGTATGCTAAAATAAATTATTTTTTGTATTTATTAGTTTGTACATGGTTAAAATACATTATTTTAAAATTTATTTATATTTTTTATATTTATTTTTAAATGGATAAACAACAATCTTAAAGTAGGAAAAAATTATTTCAACTAAAAATATAAATTTAAAATACATTATTTTAAAACTTATTTTTATTTTAAAATTTATTTATATTTTTTATATATTTTTTTAAATGGATAAACAACCTTAAAGTAGGAAAAAATTATTTCAACTAAAAATATAAATTTAAAATACATTATTTTAAAATTTATTTATATTCCTTATATTTATTTTTAAATGGATAAATAACAATCTTAAAAATATAAATTTAAAATACATTATTTTAAAACTTATTTATATTCCTTATATTTATTTTTAAATGGATAAATAATTATTTCAAATAAAAATAAAAATAAAAATTTTGTTTTGAATGAATTGAATATATAAAAAAAAAATCACAAATTTGGAAACTACATATGATGATGAATAATTCAATTACTAAAAGAATAATTAACAATAAAATATAAAAAATGATAAATTTGAAAAACCAAGCTAATTTTAAATCATTGATGGCAAAAAAATTGCAATTTTGTTCCTTTTTTTTAAGGGAATGTTAAGGGAATCCTTAGTGAATCTTACTAGAAAACTCACAAATTTGTCATTACATTCACAACATTGTTAACAATACTCATAGTTCTATTGGAAAAAGGGGAATATCCATATAATTACTTCCTAAAATAATCAAGGATGTACAACAAATGTAGTATGAATTTTCACAAGATTTGTAGAGGAAAAAGAGTGTACAATGATAAGGTGCTCATAAAACTAGAAAGATTGACTTTGCTACCTAAGTGGTGAATCCTCTCATGTATTACCTTGTGGATGTACTTACAATTATCCTTCTTGATGCTTTCTTTGATCTCTCGACGATGAAGCAAATATTCTCTCCCATTGAATCATTCCCCCTATTTTATCACTTCCCATATTTTAACCATTGCTAGAATTAATTGCAAACTTTAGTTATCTTAATCACCCAAATATAAATAGCTAGTCTTCTTTCAATTATTCAAATCTTGTCTCAAACATTGAAGGTTCAACATTAATGTACCATTATTATATCTATCTATATCTTCCCTTTTTATTCACTATAAAAATTGTTTTATCATTGGTTGCAGTTTTCATGGAGGGGGCAATGTTTGCAAGGTGACTTAAAAGTCAGTTTACAAAGATTACTTTATGTAAAGGTGATATAATGTATTCAAAGAAGAACATTATGTTCCGTAAGGTTTTAAAATCTCACGATTTAACCTTCAACAAATCACCTTTACATTGTTTACTTAAGTTAGGATGTCCCCTCCACACCATGTCACCTCAACACCTTTTTATTGGTCATTAGGGTCATGCCTTTCATTGTAGCATCTCCCACCCAACAATCATAGTCATGAGATGGGTAGCCATGACACATGCTTCCAAATTTTGGTCCTCAAAGATTAAACCCCCATGATAACAATTATTGGAGCACAATAGGCATTTGCAAAGGTGAAAGTTAAAATGCAACGGAATACCAAGCACATTCATAGACAACAATAAGGCACTTCTATATTAACTAAAGAAAGTCCAAGAAATTGCCAATGTAAGAGAAAATTTCCACCCAAAATTAGGTATATACTGCAGATACCACCCCCAAGCCGAGATATGAGGCCACCAAGGTGAAGGGAACGATATACAAGCTTCTCTCTCTCTCTCTCAACCCATCCCATTTTCTATAATGCTTAGCCAATCTTCTCATCGCAATGCATTACAAGCATCTCATCCATCCATCAACAACTAATGAACTCTCTTCTACTACCCCATATAGCATAAGGAAGGCCTACCCTTTCTCTTCTCAACAATCCCTTAGAATATCCTTCCCTTACAGTGCTCTTCAATGTATGTATAAAGAGTCCAATTTGTTGTATGATTTCTAAGAATTGCTTTCCAAAACAATACTTGGCTCTCAAGCATTCAAAGAGTAGCAAATGCACAATGGTGGAAGGTTTCCTAACTTTCCCAACCTCTATGCTCACCTACAACCATCATCCCTCCATAAAAAAAGGTTTGTAATTTTCCCTTAATGGTGTTGATTATAGTCAATTTTCATATTTCCCCGAAATATCAAAGAGAACACAACATGAACAACATGGAGAGAGTTTGAAGTGAGAGTGTTGGAATGAAATGTTGTTTTTTCAACTGAAGGAGAAGATTAGTGAAATGATGGTTAATGTTACTTTTGACATTAGGAATGTAGGAATCTTAGAATTCCCACAAGGATGGTACTCAGTCTATACTCCTATGTGTACATGAGAGGACTTTCCCTCCAACCTCTTGCATTCAATGATTGGTTTTAATAAGTCAAAGAAGGTGGATGGATTCATTTAAGGCATATGGTGGAAAAATAGATGATTTATAAGGTTGACACTTGGAAATTGGGGATTAAATTTCCCATAGTTCCCCTTTCTTCTTCCCTTATAGTGGAATCATCGCCCCTCTCATGCTCTACGCAACCATTATATTATATTCCATGTTAATATTTACATAGCTTGATTCTACCATAACAATCCTAATGCATGGTTCATATATGTGCATTTACATCATACATGCCTAGTCATTCACTAGTCCGACCTTGACCTTGAGATTTTAATTAGGAATCCATACTAGCATATTTAAATCATTTACATAATTTAAGTTAATACATGCTAGGGGTATTACATTCCCCTCCTCCTTCGAATAACACCATCCTTGGTGCTATTCAAAATTAAACAAAAATGAGTATATCTCCTTCATGGCATCCTCTAGCTCTCATGTATCCTCATCGAGTCCAAACTGTTTTCATTGCACCCTTATGTATCTGATGGATTGGTTTCAGAGGAATGTTACATTCCCATCAAGGATGTGTAGTGGATTTGTTTGGAACTCTCCTTTTGGTTCCACCTAGATCACATCCTAAATAATCACATGGTTATGGTCATTTACATATTTCTTAAGAAAAGAAACATGAAAAACATCACGAGCTTTAGTGTTAGTAGGAAATGCAATTTTATATGCAATTGGACCTATCATATCATGCACTTCAAATGACCCACAATATCTTGGTGCCAACTTTGCACAACTTTTAAGCTACAAGGAACTCTTCCTTAGCCTCACTCAAAGAAAAACATGATCCCCAACTCAAAATTCTCTTTGCACCTTATTTTTATCTACTTAATTTTTCTCCCTAT
>JZKD02S1695074.1:108934-120439 GCA_000966675.3 Picea glauca | reverse complement strand
ATCTTGAGGGTTTGAGGAGTGCTAATTCCAACCAATGCATTACACGATATCGCGGGAGTCAACTCTTCAGACGAAATTGCTTCTACGTTTTCATCTTGAGATGGTTCTTGTTCTTGTTCTTCTTCCTCATTGTTCTTTTGAAGATAATCTTTTATACAAAAGCATCCAGAGTTACTCAAGTGTTGTGGATAACACTTGTCTTAAGGGGAGGGGCATGTTAAGCCCTAATATTGGCTCATTACCCCTATATTGGGGCATATTACATTAGTAATGTTATTTTATTTATGTCGGATTTAGTCCATTAGTTGTAATTATACCTCCTAGTCTCCTATATATACCAAGGAGACATTTTCATTTGGAATCATCTTGCACTTGAACATTTATGTGGGGTAAAAGGAGGTTGCTCCCTCGAAGAGGCTTATTATATGAAATTATCTCTTTTTCAAAGCGTTGAGTACTTATTCTGAGGTTTTTCTATGCTATAGTGATATTTGGTTCTTAACATCAACCTATACATGTACTCAGCCTGTACCAACAAAAACCAATAGGTATGTGACCTTTCTTTGATGCAGCTCAAATATGTATGTGGTATGTCTATATTGCAGCATGTGTATGCACATGACCTGTCTATACTGCAGCCTACGTGTGCCTTTAGAAATCTATGGTTTTCACCTTTCTGAAACTCAGACCCTTTGTTGCCTTTGTCACATCATCCTCCAACCTGTCACTGTATCCAAATTGTAGTTGCTCCCTATGCATACATCTTCATATATATATTCTAACCAAATGCATCTATGTCTCTCTAGTCATGTGCCATACATGTGAATACAATCATGATCAAGTGTAATAACCCTCACATGGACTAGACATGTCAGCTCTAGAGGTACTCTAGATGTGTCCTTCACAGAGGAATGCCTTGTTATCTGCGTTAGGATCTATAGACCCATGTGGCTCTAAGGTTATCAAGTTTGACGTCATGGATTTGAAGCTTGCTTAACTTACCACGTGACCTTTCAAATCCATGTGGATTACTCAAAGTATACCATCAAACGTATTGCTATTGATGAAGGCACTGCAACGTGTGTGATGTCCCTAACCTGTTGGAAAGACATTGGCTCTCCAAACCTCTCTCAATCTTCGACAATGTTGACCGCATTTTATGGTAGTTCTTTTCGTCCCCACAGTATTCTTCCTGCCTTTCTGATCTAGTTAGGTGGGAAGACAGTGGAGGTGGATGTTGAGGTGGTTGATGTGCCCCTCGACTATAACTTATTACTAGGGCATAATTGGACTTATGTTATGACTGCAGTTGTATTGTCAGTATTTCATAATTTATGTTTTCCTCGCGATGGGAAAATTGTGATGATCGATCAGTTGTCCTTTGCGTATGCTAGCCCCAATGCATCAGTTGGACCGTCAATCCCGATGATCGAAATTTTTTAGTCAGAAACTGAGAATATTGGTGTTGGAATGTATTCCTCCTTTATGGGTACCTTTGATTTCATTACACCAATTAATCATATCTATGCTATGTTCAGTAGGTCTACTTCGTCAATGAGGTTCGTTCCTTTCCACACTTCATATTTTAACGATCCTTGGACCCTACCTTCTCAGACCATGTCTTATGAAGGTCAGTCACATAGTGGAATGGAAATTCCACTATCGGTGGTAGAGATAGTGTATCTAGATGTTCTTGACTCTATTGCCAATCCAGATATTGTCTCCTTATAGACACATGAGGAGGAACATGTTCTCTGGCCCATATGGGCCACTTCATCATCTTGCTCACATGATTTCCTTGACGACACTTTACCTTCGAATGAAGCAATCTTAGAGGCCATGAGTGGTTCTAACAGGCCATGGGATGATATGCATCATCTCTCTACTTTCTCCCAGAGCTTGTTAGGATCAAACAAGACGATTTTAGACCCACCTTGAGTGAGATAGTCGATCAAGCCATAGTTATGCTTGATACACACGTCATTTATGCCTAAGGAAACATGGTGAGTATCTCTCCTACCGTCATGATCGATATCTCTTGTATTCGTGGTAAAGTTGAAAATGTATATATCGGTGTGAATTGCTCACCTGAATAAATTCATATCTACACCAAGCTCTTCAAAGAATTATGTGATGTATTTGCTTGGTCATATGAAGAGATGCCAGGAATCGATCCTCGAACAATCGAACATGATATTAAAACCTACCCGTATGTTAAGCTTGTTCGACAACAACTTAGAGCTGTTAATCCCAGGAAGGCCCCCGCTATTAAGGCAGAGGTGGAGAATCTACTAAATGTTGGTTTATCTACCTGGTTCCCTTGACTAAATGGGTATCTAATCCCATTCCTGTAAATAAGAAACAAGGAACCATGTGTGTGTGCATGGACTTTCAAGACCTGAATAAGGCATGTCCTAAAGACAACTTCCCGATACCCTTCATTGATCAGATTCTCGATGAGTGTGTGGGAAGCGAGGTTTTTTATTTTATGGATGGATTTTCAGGATACAACCAAATTCATATTAAATACTAGGATCAACATAAGACGACATTTATTTGTCCTTGGGGTACATTCACATACCGAAAAATGCCTTTCGACCTTAAAAATGTCAGAGCAACCTTCCAATGAGCCATGATCTTCACTTTTCATGATCTCAAGCATATAGTCGAAGCTTACCTTGATGATCTTGTTGCTCACTCTCGCAAGAGAGTGGATCACTCTACCCAACTTCAGCTATTTTTTGAAATATGTCACTATTATCGCATCCATTTGAACCCTCACAAGTGCATCCTCTGCATTAGTTCGGGTTGTCTTTTAGGATTCTTAGTTTCTGAGACTGGGATCATGGTGGATCCTTTAAAGGTTGAGGCAATAATTTGATTGCCTCGCTCGCGTAACATTCTTCAACTTCAAGGTTTACAGGGGAAATTTAACTTATTACGCCGGTTTATTGTAAACTATGCCAATATTACTAAGCGTTTCATGCATCTCTTGAAGAAGGACACTCTATTTATATGGGATGAGCGAGCCCAAGAGTCCTTTAATGCTCTGAAGAAAGTCTTGGTATCGATGCCTCTATTGAAGCCTCTAGACTACAGTAGAGATTACTTTCTTTACATCGTCGCGTCTAAAGGGACAAATGGTATGGTTTTAGTTCATAAGGATGATGAGATCCATGAGCACGTCATTTACTATCTTAATAAAAACTTAGTCGGCCCTAAACTCAAGTATTCTCATGTTGAGAAGCTAGCTTTGGTTGTTGTTCACACAATTCAACGATTACGACACTATATATTGCTTTGCAAAATTACCGTAGTTTTTTATGTCAGCCCATTTCAATACGTCCTTACTAGGCGTATCATAGGGGGAAAATATAATAAATGGATTGTCATCTTGCAAGAGTTTGACCTCGATTTTGCTTCGGCGAAATCTAACAAATCGCTAGTTTTTGCCGAGTTAATATCAAACTTCCCTCGGTTAGATGAGGATGTTATTCATGTCGATTCATTTGCGGATGAACATATTTTCCTTATCTCGTCATCGAACCCCTGGTACGGAGACATTTTGATCTATCTTCAAACCTTGAAGTTCCCTTAGCATCTTTCGAGAGATGATCAACGATGTATATGATATCAAGCTAAGAACTACCTTATCATCGGTGACACTTTGTATCGTTGAGGGATAGATAATATCTTGCATCGTTGCTTGACTCACGAAGAGGCTGAGTCTGTTCTTAATGACTGTCACAGTGGGGCTTGTGGTGGTCATCTATCTGAGCTTGCGACAACCCAAAAAATATTGCGAGTTGGTTATTTTTGGCTGTCTATTTTAAAAGATTGTCTCAAAGCGGTCAAGAAGTGTCTACCCTGCCAGGTGTTCACTTGGAATATGCACTCGCATCCAACCCCTCTTCACCTGGTCATAACCGTCAATCCCTTCACCAAGTGGGAGGTGGATTTTATGGATTGCAACCCAACCTCTGTTGGGTGCCATCAATACATTATCGTGGCTGTAGACTACTTTAATAAGTGGTTCGAGGCCATGCCTACAATTAAATATGATGGTAATACTGCTGCATTTTTCATGTTTAATCAAATTATAGCCAGGTTCAGAATCCCGAGTGAGATTGTCACTGATCATGACAGTCACTTTCAAAACAAAATGATGAAATAATTAACATTGAAACTGAGGTTTAAACATGGTAATTCTTCCACTTATTACCCCCAGGAAAATCAACAAGTAGAGGCCATGAAAAAGTCTCTCAATACCATTTTGTAGAAAACTGTCAGCCATAGCAAATCTGACTGGCATCTCATGCTTTACCCTAGACTTTGGGCATACCGAACCTCGGGTAAGACTTCCACCTGTTTTTCTCCCTTTTAGTTAGTACATAGTGTGCAGTTGATTCTTCCTATTTAATGTGAAATCCCTTCTCTTAGACTGGCAGTTAAGCTCCTACCTAACACTTCTGAGCTTGAAGAACGCCTCATACGCCTAGAGAGCCTAGATGAGCAGTGTCAAGATGACTCTACAACCATCGAAGCGAATAAACGACATGTCAAGTTAAAGTATGATAAGCCTATTTGTCCTCAGCAGTACGCTGAGGGTGACTTGGTCCTTTTGTATGACCAAGCCAAAGAACCACTGGGGGCAAGCAACTTCAACCCCATGTGGCACGGTCCATATATCATGTGGCATGTCTTAGAAAAAGGAGCCTACAAATTAGAATATTATGAAGGGAATATGTTGGTTGAGCCCAGGAATGGGATCTAATTGAAAAGAGATTACACTTGAGCCCCAAGCTTGGGCGTAACTCTTTATATACTAATGTATTTTAGTGTATATATATCTTTTCCTTTGTGTCATCAGCTTACTTATCTAGTTTTCCCTTGGTTGGAAGATGTCAACGTAGTCATCCATTTACTTAGGATTTGTAGACGGTGTCAGTTGTCATACATGGAACTTGGCTTCCGTTTCTTGGGTCATTTACTAACTCGAGGGTCAATTGGTGTCTTCAGGTGGCATTTGTCTAGGGCCATCAACGATGTGTCTGAATATAGCACCATTATAGAGCTTTTACGTGATGTTGTTTCACATGGTATTCATTCTTTAGAAGTTTGCTTGGACTCCCAGTTAGTAGTATGTCAGTTGAACAGTAGTTATCGTGTGCGAGACCCTACTCTACTCTGACAATCCCTACGAGTACGACTCTTGGAACAACATTTTGATTTTATTACTTATCATCACATACCTATAAGTTCTAATTATGTATCTAATGCATATGCTGATTATGTTTTAGATTGGCATTTTTCACATAACTAAAGCAAAGAAAACACATTCACCAATGTACACATTGTAATATAAGTAAAGTCGAAGACCAATGTTTTTTGTATATTTCATCTCTCCAAAACATATGGTGTCATAGTACAAAATTGGGGCTCACACCCTAAAAATACATATACAGTCGATCAATACAATAATCACGACATCTACACCTGTGGCGCCGGATGTGTGTCATGATAACATAGTACGACGTTTGCGAGACATTGGAGAGTTGCACCCAAGCACGAGGCACACTTGCCACTTGGCGCTGCATTACCTCCAACAGACCCTCTACCTGAACCATGGGAATTCTTTGCATAAAACAAGATAGGTTACCTTGCATGTTTTGAAGCACTCTCTCAGCGTCTCCTCCTGCTGGCTCATCCCCCCGGTGTCTCCATCGATGTTGTGGGAGTCCTTCTGGCCTACGCGGACCCACATCTGCGTAACAATACATGTTTAAGTTAGTACTTGACATCATCGAAAAAATATTTTTGTTTTTCTTCTACAAAAATACAAAAAAATGAAATATTCAAAAAACTTTTTCATACCTATGTCTCTATAGGCAGAACCTGGTGGTAGTGGCATGTTCAGATCTCCTCTGAAGTCAATCCATGCATATGGGTATTCATCTAGAGCTATCACTTGTCGATGCCACCAAAATAAAAACTCGTCGTTGTAGGGTGTTGGTACCCTACCACCCCTCAACTGCCTCATCACCTTGGTCCACCATGCCATGGATGGATTGCAAAGTCCATGTGGAACAATCTAAACTCTAAGGCCCAATCCTAGAACTCACTCGAAGAAAGAACTACATAAGATAGATACAAACCCAAATTTCCTCCTTCTGCCTTGTTTGTAGTCTGTTAGTTGACTCTTCATGTTGGCCAACAATGAGGTGCACCAGTCGTAAGCACTCCACCGAGTAGAGCATAAGTGGACTTGATGCCTGATGCAACGAGGCCAACCCTATGATCTGTGTCAACACTAGGACAATGATCTTGAGACTGAGTTTGTTGATCGCTCTTATCAAGAGTTGGCTCCCTACCTTCTCGGTCCCTGCAACGCAATGAGTGGCTATGTAGTCCTCTATATTCATGCCACTCCCAGCTCCTTGAGCTTTGAGGTTCACCACCTCACCCCGACATGACAATCCTGTCAGAAAGTATATGTCCTTGACTTCAATCCTCAATGGTTTCCCATAGAGGTTGAAGGCCTCTGTATCTAGATCCCAGTAGTTCACCAGCACATGGAACAGTCTCACTTGATCTCTCATGCCTTTGACAACCCAAACTTTATATAGCCCACATCTTCTTAATGCCATTTGGGCCCCTGGATCTCTTTCTACTGCAACATCAACCTCTTCATGCTCTCTTTCTCTCCACTTTAGAAACATCCTGTAAGTTTAAAATCAATTTTTGAGTCAATATCATTTTAAAAATTCAACTCATGGACTTGTACATGAGCTGCAACTTACACAGTCACGAATATGGTTGCATATACCCGGTCTGTCTTGGTAACAGTTGTGTATAGGGCTACGTATACAAGACCCGATGATCTACAACCCGCATATACCCTAGTTTCTAATTTATGCCTTAAAATACTCAAGAATTGAAGCCTAAATTAAAATTTTAAACCAATATAAATGAAGAGAAGGGCAAGAAGAATTACTTGGTCCAGATGGTTGTCAATTTCATCTTTCATAGCTCCCGCAATCGATAGTTGAAGATCGGGGGAAATTTGGTCCAAAATGCACTATTTGGGTAAAAAATACAAACGATATGGTAAATTGGTTATTTTTTACTATTTATAGAAAACGTTTACCCACTTTACATTGTTTTTGCAAAATATTTTGGCCTAGTGGACTAATAGTGCAGTGGAGGGAGTTGTTTTTTCCAGGGATTCTTGCGGTTCTAGTGTTTTGTTGCCCATTCGTGACTTTGGCAGGTATATTTCTTTGATCACCATATAGGATAGGTCATCACTCCATTCTTTTATTTTGCATTATCCTATGATTGCGATCCATATGACTTAGGTACGAACCCATTTATTAGCGACATGGAACCTCCTTATTGCTAATAGAAGTGTCATTATTGAATGGTAGAGACTTACCAAACATGGGTGCCCTAGTTAGAACCTCTGTGCCATTCGATGCCCATGCAAAGATTCTTCCGTAGGACCGGGAGTCCATTATAACTATATGACATTGCATTTGAACCTCATTTCTTACTCATAATCATGTGGACCTATACCCATGGGACTCCCAACAAATCTAGTTTAAGCTCTTTTCTGACTCTCTCAAAAAAGTGAAAATATTGCCAAGTGAACTTGTCTCTTTCACACTCGTAAATTGGATTTGAAAGGACATCTATTTGGTGTAAGTTTAACCCTTTTTCAAACCAAGTAGACTAAATTTATGAAAAAGGACATTCTTTGTAGTTAAGTTGTAATTGCATCTCATTATCTTGCTTGTAGTATTGAGCCTATTGTCGGTTCTCGCTTTCGCATTATAAGCCTATCACCTTAGAAGTTTGCATCATCGACCAAGCAAAGCCTTGTTTATATCCTTTGTAGCTTGACACCCTATACCCCAAGAGAAAATATTGCCCCGAGTGTCCATATCCTGCATGCACCTCCTTGCATTGAGCATAGGTATGTTCCACTATTGGAACTAGTTGCTTAATCCCGACACTCATTTCCTCCTCCATATCATAACATTCATTTGACTATGGAAAAAAAAAAAGATGGGCGGGAAAAGAATATTATCTCATGTTGGAAACAATCGTGTTGCCTTTGAACAAAGAACAAACTTTTGAGTCTACTTGTCATCAAAATTTTGGGTTTATCATGACCTTAGGAAGCTGAGCTCGTTACTTAGTGTTTACTCCCCCGACTGGTTACTCTTCCAGTCCCTATGGGGAGTTTGATTGGTTCCTCCTGCATCACAAAGTTTCATCATTAAGTCTATGTTGCCAGAGTCATCCATATGTCTCATGCTCTTATTCAAAGGATGTCTATCAGCCCGTATCAGCCATTTCTCAGAACTCTTGACTTTGCATGTCGACCATACCCTTAGTGTGTCTCATAATTACATGAAATTGTAGTCCTACTGTGCACCTTGGTCCTACTTTCCTTATGGGTAGGTAACCTTGAACCCAATAATCGACATCTCCTCATTGGTCACTGAATGGGGGGTTTCCCTTGTTTCTGATGACAAGAAATCTATTCACACATTGGGATTCATGCAATGTCTTGGATTCCATTAGCCTTATTGATGGTTTCCTTGCATTTGTCGACAATTTTCCTTATTGGTTGTTATTCAGAGGGTATTTTTCGTGCACTGATTGCATCTGGTGCATTCAAAAGACTCACATGGTCATTGGTTCGTGAACATGTTCTTCATCTGAGTTCCTCCAAATCATCAAGTTGTTGCTTTGTACCTCATGTCGAATGATGAGAGATGCCTTAATTCTCTCCTTTCAACGGGTCTCCTTCCATCAAATTCATCTCATCTATTCTGGAAACGAGGCTTAGATTCCTATGAGTACCTAGAGGCTTGCAGTCATCAATGGCAGGTTCTCTAGTCATCGACAGTTGGGAATAGATCAATGTCTCCTAATCGATGGATTCTTCAAGCGTTCGACCTCAACACCTTTATTCACACTTGTAAGAATGTACTTGGTGCCTTGATACCTACTTTCATTATCGGTAGGTTGTCTTGCATTTGTTAACAGTATACCTTAATGACCAATAATCAAACGAAGTCTCATTTTGTTCGACCTCAACTCCTTTATTCACATGATGTAGACTTGCAACTTTGGCAGATCCTATAGAAGACTTGAAGACATCAGTTCATAGTCGCATCTTTCCTGAGCTGTTACTATCATTCATTGGACCAGTACTTATATGAATTCAGTGATCATGGGAGATTAGATTGTACTCCATTGTATATACATATCTTCAAATTGATTTTGAGACTGGTTTTCATTGGGCCTTGTTCGTGACTATGAAAACCTTTGGCATGTATCTACCCTTGTATTGTATATTCATGGCCATGAACAACTGTTTGGTATATTTCCACATGGATCTGAAGTGTAATTCAAATTGGCATCCATGTGTACAAAGTCATTACAGAATGTAATATTTTTATGAGCAACTAGTTCATCCAACTGGGTCTCCATTACTCCACTTCTGGGAATTATAATGTATGTTGGCCATCACATATACTCCTCTGACCTTACACATTAGGGGGCATCTGTTATAGAAATATTTACCTCACCCCATGCAGCTTTCTCAGAAGGCCTTTTCCATTTCCCTATGTAGACTTGAAGTCCCTTTTTGCAGTTCCCAGAGCTAAAAATTGTGTTTTTCCACATATACGCACCCTAACAACTATACAACATGCATATATGCAAGTTGCACCAATACATCCCGCGTACATTTGGTTTTGTGCCCAAAATTAAAAAATGGTGTTGGGTTTACATGTCACGTCACAAGATCCATGATCCTTGACCTTCCATATACTGAAAATGTTCCAACTCGGCCCTTCAGTTCCATTTGAAGGCTATAAATGGGCCATATCCAAGTCGTGAGAGAGGGGAGAAGAATTCAACTTTGAGAGAAATTATTCACTTCATATTGAGTCTGCATCCCTTTGTCATTTTAATTATAAACACATTGTTCAGCCCCAAGCTCTTCCGTATTTGATGGAGAACCTCATTGTCTTTCTTATATGAGCTTGCCTTTGGTGGAGGATTGAAGTGGTGGAGGCCCATCTGGAAGGGACTTAGTTTCTTGGTTTCGAACGTGCCAACATGAAATTTTGTCATTCATACTACTCTTTTCTCGTCCAATTAATGTCTTGCAAATATTTGAACTGTTATTCCATGGGCACATTTGTTATGAATATTGATGGATTATGCTATTATATGTGCTAACTTTATATATTATCACCATATTCTTGTGTATCTTGGTTGTTGAAAACAAGTTGTAGGTGTATTGCTTTGAGTAAGTGCTCAACGGTGGACTTCATCGAATGTATGGATGAGGTAGGCTCTTTATCTTGTCTTGTTAGCATATTTGTTTATATAGCATACTTGAGATTATAGTTGATTTCTGCAGTGATTTCCGTTTGTTGTGGTTTACCCCATGTCATAGAGTGATTTTCATCATAACACCCAATGCGAGAGAAAACCACATAATGTTTTTTTCTTATATGTCTTTAAGAATTACATTCATTGGAAGCACCAACTTCCTTTGTTTTTCAGCTACAACTGGAAGGAGGCTCCAACCCCCTATAATTTCAGGCTACAACCCGAGGGAAGCTCCAACTCCCCAATTTTATGGCTCCAACCAGAAGGAGGCTACAACCCCCTATGTTCTCCAGCTACAACCGAAAGGTGGCTACAATCACTTATCATTGCCACGTCCTACCACCTTGAAATATAAGTGTCAAATAGATGATGAAACTACTGTCGCACTGTCACTATGAGATAAACCACTATAAACCTGTATTAATCTATGCCAAAAATATGTAACCAACATGTACCAATAGCTTGTGATCAACCTGTACATGTACTCAACCCGTACCACAAAAACCAACAGGTACCTGACCTTTTTGTGTTGTAGCTCATGTATGTATGTGGTCTGTCTATACTGCAGCATGTGTATGCACGCGGCCTGTCTATACTGCATCTTGTGTGCGCCTTTAGAAAGCTATGATTTTCACCTTTATGAAACTCAGACCCTTTGTTGCCTCTGTCACATCAACCTCCAACCTGTCACTGTGTCCAAACTATAGTTGTTCTCTATGCATACATCTTCATACATATCCTCTAACCAAATGCATCTATGTCTCTCTAGTAATGTGTCATACATGTAAATACAATCATGATCAAGTGTAATAAACCTCACATGGATCAGACATCAAATCCACACTTATATGCAGCCTCACACTACATAAACAACTTCACAACCACTTCACAACCAAAACCCTCAACCATGTACCAAGAAATACAAGCTATGCCTCAACACTTAAACCAACAAGATGTATCAATGAATAATACCAACATACTAGTGTTGTATTTCTATAGATCTAGCTCATACCATAATTTACATGCAACCAACAACCTCTCTAGGGAAAATCCTCAATCTCCCATAACCATTACACCCCAGGTTTTGAA
>JZKD02S1695074.1:64981-81762 GCA_000966675.3 Picea glauca | reverse complement strand
GGTCATCAATGCAACCTGCCCAATCTTCATCTATGCAAGCAATAAGTGATAGATCCTTTCCTTTTGGATACCATAATCCAAACTCTTTTGTACCCTTGAGATACCTAAATATCATCTTTACTGCTAGAACATGTGATTCCTTTGGTGCTTCTTTAAATTGTGCTACTTGTCCATCTTCATGCATCACATATGGTCTGGAAGCTGTCACATAAAGTAAGATGCCAATTATTGACCTATACTGCCTCTCATATGTAGCCTTTGAATCATCATCTTTACTTAACTTTCAATTTGTTTGCATAGGAGTACGGATTGGTTTGCAATCTTCCATATTGAACCTCTTCAACGTGTCTCTGATATACTTGGTCTGAGAGATGAAAATTCCTTGGTTTCTTTGAAATATCTGACGACCCAAGAAGAAAGATAATTTTCCAGGTAATGACATATCGAACTCATTCTACATATCCTTTCCAAATTTATGGCTCGTCCTGTCATCATAAGTACCCAAGATAATATCCTCAACATAAACTTCAATAAACAAAATGCTATCTTGATTTACCTTGATGTAGAGGTTGTTGTCTGCATTTCCTTTTCTGAACCCTTGCTATTGTAAGTATCTGTCCAGTTTGGAATACCATGCTTTGAGGGTCTGTTTGAGACCATACAAGGCCTTCTTCAACATGCAAACATAATTTTCATTCTTTGACAACTGAAATCCTCCTGGTTTCTCAATGGAGACTTCTTCTTCTAGTTTCCCATTTAGGAAGGTTCATTTCACGTCCATTTGATACACTTTAATATTCTTGGAGCATGCATAAGCTAGGATCAATTTGATTTTTTCCATTCTAATAACTGGGGAAAACATCTCTTCAAATTCGATACCTTCAACCTAAGCATATCCTTTGCATACCAATCTTACTTTATTCTTGGTGACCTGTCCACCTTCGTTCAATTTATTTTTGAAGACCCACTTGGTACCGATCACATTCTTGTTCCTTGGCCTTGGAACCAGTTCCCAAGTGTTGTTTTTCTCTATCTGATCTAATTCTTCATTCATGGCTTTAATCCAGAATTCATCCATGTTGGCTTCTTCAAAACTGCTTGGCTCAACTGTCGACAATAGTGCTAGCTGTTGTTGTTCTGGTGAACTGATTCTTCTTCTAGTTTCAATTCTTGCATCTTTATTTCCAATGATCTGATCTACTAGATGGTTCTTCTGTACTCATTTGCTAGGTGTCTTTGGAGGTACCTGAATATCTTGTTGTTCTTGCTCTGCTTCATATGACTGCTCTTCCTCATCTTTCTCTTCTGCTACTTCTTCTTCCTAAACCTATTCCAAATAATCCCTGTCTTCTTCTTTTATCCTTTGTCCACATGTCACACTGATTCTTTCCACTATTTTGTTGAGTCTTAGGTTGAATCATTTGTATGTTTTCCTTGTGCTTAAGTACCCAACAAGTATACCTTTGTCAATACGAGAATCAAACTTTCCCATATTTCCATCTTCCCTTTTTATATAACATTTGATTCCAAACACTTTGAAGTGCTTCACATTGGCTGGTATTTCTTTCCATATCTCATAAGGAGTTTTATCATTGTTGTTTATGAGAAATACTCTATTTTGAATGTTAATTGTTGTATGTAGTGCTTGTGCCCAAAAGATATCTGCCAACTTGGAATCCATTAGAATAGTACGAGCCATTTCCTATATTGTCATGTTCTTCCTTTCGACAACTCCATTTTGTTGTGGTGTCCTAATGACGAAGAATTGGCTCTTTATCCCATGTTTATTACATAAGTCTATAAATTCTTTGGAAGTAAACTCTCCTCTATTTTTCGATCTCAAACATTTTATTTCAGATCTGTTTCATTTTCAACCATTTCCTTGTATATTTTGAAGTTCTCAAATTCCTCTGACTTCTTCCTGAGAAAAAAAACTACAGTCATTCTTGTATAATCATTAACTAATAGCATAAAATATTGTTCACCTTTCAAACCCTTTGTTTTAGTTGGTCCAACTAGATCAGTATGCACAATTTCCAACATCTTGTTGTGGAGTATTCTTTTGATTTGAACTTGGTCTTTGTTTTCTTTCCTTGTTGATTTGAACTTGGTAATTTCTTTGACTGCTTCCTTTCTGCTGACCTTGAAAATATTATCGAAATTTATGTGACCCATTCATTTGTGCCATAACCAAAATTCATCTTCCTTTCATAAACAACATTTTTCTTTTCCAATTTCAGTTAGTACGTATATGTTGCTTGAAGTTCTCATAGTTTTCTCTGCCACTTTGCTTGAATATTCTTTTCTTATTTCACATTTCTGAGAATCAAACACAAGTTTGTGACCTTAATCACACATTTGACTAACACTCAAAATATTATGTTTCATATCTTCCACTATTAGAACATTTTCTGCCTTGGAATCTTTACTTCCAACCTTGACTGTACCCCTTCCAATGATTCTGGCTGAGTTGTCATTTCCAAAAGAGACTGAGCCGTCTCTTTCCTCTCTCAAGGTTAGAAACCTATCCTTATCACCTGTCATGTGCTTTGAACAACCACTGTCAACATACCATCCACATTTCTTATGTTGAGCTTGTAGAGCGAGTGTGCATTCTTCATTGTTATACTGATTCTTCTTTCTTATCCATTTTCTTTGAGGTTCATGTCTGTGAATGTTATTATTTTGTTGATATTCTCTTGGAGGGAGTCTCATTTTATAATATTTGGCCATGTGTACAAAGTTGTTGCACTTGTAGCATTCCACTTCAGTGCTCAAGGATTCAAACCTATTGTAGCTTCTTCTCTATGTTTCACTAGGCCTCTTGGATAACCATTTTGTGCATGAATTTCATAGTTGTTTATGTTTTTTTTATTTGCTCTGCAATTTACATATTTATGTCCAAAATTGTTACATGAATAACATAAACCAAAGAAGATAGTTTGATACCTCGGAGTTGAAGATATTATGAGAGGAGTTACTCTTCTGAATCCATCATCTTCTTGAGACCTTTTTCATTATGACTGTTGTTGATTCTAGAATCTGAATCTTTTGGGTGGTGGAACATCTTTGTGATAAAAAATTTGTCTTCTTCCTTCCAAGGAGATCCTCTAACTATCTCTGTGTAGCTTCTTGAATTTATTTCTTGATCTATAGTTTTGGAGCTTGAGCCTTTTTTTGTCTGATTGTATCGTAGCCCAGACTTGTCATGATGTGGCCTTTGACTTCTGATAATGTTATCCAAAACCTTATATACATTCTACATGTTTTTATTTTGAAGTTATTTTCTCAATGTGACAATCTCTACTTCCAAACCTCCAATAATCCTGTCTTTTTCTTCCAACTGCTCTTTGAGTATTTCTTCAGTTTGTATCTTTAGTTTAGTGATCATTTGTTCTAGATATTCATAGGTGTAATTTTGTGTTTCCTATTTTCTTTTTATTTCTTCCTATAGTGACCTATTTTTCTTATTTTCCCTTTTTATAACTTCTATGGCACTCAACAATTCTTCTCTGTAGTCAGCTTCTGCCTCTTCATATTTTTATTCGGTTACTTCTTTATTGGAGTCTCCTACTGCCATGAATAGAACCTTTTCTGTCTCACTTTCACTGACTTCATCTTCGTTTGATGAGGTGTTGTCTTCTTTGGTGCAAAAATGTTTCTTGAATACTTTCTTTTTGGTTCTTTTGCCTTTGTATATTTGTTTTCTTCTTGAATCATATTCTTCATTTATTTTATTTTTCTTATGAGGGCATTTGTTAGCAAAATGACCAATACCATCACAATCAAAACAAATCAATGGAATATTACCTCTATATTTTCCATCGGTTCCCTTTTTCAGTCTTCTGACGTAGTTGATGACTTCTTCATCGTCTTCTGACATGTCATTGTTGTTGCTATTTGACTTTTCCTTTTGCTTTCCCTTTTTCTTTCACCTCTTGGATGATTTGAATGATGCTTCTTTTGTAACTGGATTCCCCTGTTTGGTTCTCATTTCATAGGTTGTAAATATACCATGTAGCTCATCCATGCTTATCGAATCCAGATCTTTTCTTTCTTCTAGTGCTAATATTTTAGGATCAAATATTATTGGGAGAGATCTTAACACCTTTTGAACAATTATAGATTCATCAACTTGTTCTCCCAATCCTCTAATTGCATTCACTGTTTCATCAACTAATAAAAAGTAGGCTGCAGTATTTTCATCTTCCTTCATCTTTAGTTGTTCAAATTGACCTCTGTAAGTTTGAAGCAGAAACCCAACACATGAGAAAACCACAAAATGTTTTTTCTTATATGTCTTTAAGAATTACATTCATTGGAAGCACCAACTTTCTTTGTTTTCCAGCTGCAACTGGAAGGAGGCTCCAACCCTCTATATTTTCAGGCTACAACCTGAGGGAAGCTCCAACTCCCCAATTCTCTAGCTCCAACCAGAAGGAGGCCATAACCCCCTATGTTCTTCGACTACAACTGGAAGGTGGCTACAACCACCTATCCTTGCCACGTCCTTCCGCCCTAAAATATAAGTGTCAAATAGATGATGAAACCATTGTCGCACTATCATTATGATATATACCACTATAAACTTGTATAAATATACACCAACAACCTATGACCAACCTATACCAATTGCATGTGATCAACC
This sequence comes from Picea glauca, assembly GCA_000966675.3. Classification (NCBI taxonomy): domain Eukaryota; kingdom Viridiplantae; phylum Streptophyta; class Pinopsida; order Pinales; family Pinaceae; genus Picea; species Picea glauca. Next base: position 77,114 of record JZKD02S1695074.1, on the reverse strand, counting down.
TGTAGCTATACTCATCCTGTACAAAAAAACAACAACAGGTACACGACCTGTCTATACTGCAGCTCGTGTATGTATGTAACCTATCTATACTACAACCTACATATGTACACGACCTGTCTATACTGTAGCTTATGTATGCCTTCATAAAACTAGGGTTTTCACCTTTCTGAAACTCAGACCCTTTTTTGCCTTTGTCACATCAACCTACAACATGTCACTATGTCCAAACTAAAGTTGTTCCCTATGCATACATCTTCATACATATCCTCTAAAAAAATGTATCTATGTCTCTATAGTCATGTGCCATACATGTGAATACAATCATGATCAAGTGTAATAGCCATCACATGGAATAGACATCAAATCATCATTGATATGCAACCTCACACTACAAAAACAATTTTGCAATCACTTCACAACCAAAACCCTCAACCATGTACCAAGAAATATAAGATATGCCTCAACACTTAAACCAACAAGATGTATCAGTGAATAATACCAATATACCAGTGTTGTATTTCTGTAGATCTAGCTCATACCATAAGTGCCATACAACCAAAAACCTCTCTAGGGAAAATACTCAATCTCCCATAACCATATCTCATGGAGACAACTATATCCAACTACACATAAGAATATGACATACCTTTTAAATCTGTATGTATATCTGTTGCACTCGATCACTGTAGACCTTCTTGGGAGCTTGCTTTCAGACTCTGAGAACTTGACACCTTCAACAACTCAAGATTTCATGTCTTTTCCCAACTGTACCTGCCTTGTTCTCCTTCAAATTGCGTACGTATGTGCCTTCCTCTACTGTAGCCCGCGTACACCTCAAAAACTAGGGTTTTTTCAGTAAATCTGCAACTCTGAAATTTTCACTGTCAACCCTACTTTGTTGCCTCAGACTTGCATAACTTCATATGTATCAATGAGTACCTGCAATAAATTTTTCACAAATAATAGATATTCAATGTGCTCATTAGGTTCTAATAGGAGACCCTTGATTTCTTAGTTATACTCTCCAAGTATCTTCCTCAAGGGGTTATCTTCTAACTAACTTTACCTAACTTCCTTCTTTTAGGGATAACCCACATCTAACCACTTGTCCACTTACAAACACTTTATACAAAAATAGTAATCTCTCCACTTCTAGTTGCAACTAAATTATTTTTAATTATTTTCTTTTTGCAGCAACTTAACTCATGATTAACTCCTAGTAACAACCACTTTGACTAGTAAACTTCTTCTATGAGATTCTAGAATAAATTGACTTCTTTGACCTTCTAGGGGCTTCTAGATAATTCACGAGGGTTCTCCAACTTCACAAGGCCATAAATCTCTAGCCGTGAGGAGTTATGTAATGTTTCAAATATCACCGGAAATGGCATGACATGTACTATGCATCTAGAGTAGTCTTACGTGCAAATATAATGATCTGCATACCTTTATACCTCAAACAAAATTCAGTCCCTCAACCATGTTGTTGGGGCTACCAAAATTTGCTACCGGACTTGATTCAAGGGTTGAAATCAATGAAAACCAACCCAATTAATCAACACCATAAAATTAGTATTATGTGTTAATAACAAATCCCTAACATTCCATAAAACATATCTATACTTCCAATACATGTTAAGTTTAAAAAATCAAACAATAAAAAGGTGACTATCTTTCAATTAGGTAGGTACTTTTAACAATTTAGTGCACCATGATCTTTCACCTAGTTAAGTATTATGAATTTCATTTGAGGATAGATTTTGTCCCCAACACTCTTTAAGTTTCAGGTTTTTATGCTAGCTCATACATCGTATGTATGTAGGGTGTACATTCTTGCATATGGGTTAGGCTATAACTTTGACGTTATAGGTCGATGATAGTCATAGTTTGATTACGACATTATAGTTCTTGTACATGCCAACATTTGGCTCCATCATGGCCAACCATACCCCCATTACTTAAATCCCTACATATTCAATGGTGTAGCAGACATAAATTATCCTTCTCTGCGAACTACATTATACCCTTTACTTATAACTCCACACCCTACCTAAAATATCAAATCACTACCCATTATACTAAAGAATTTCCTTCTGACCTTGGTTTATACATTTTATAGGTCTCGATGTGAAAAGAAAATCCCATATAGATAACCTAAAATGGTGAGATTGAATAAGAATGACCAATAATCTTTGAGGTTTTAATGTGAGGGTAACCCAAAAAGATATGAGTTTAATCTCTTTCACTCACTTGAATCCTATAATGGCGAGCAACTCTGGTTTTTAGAGAAACTCAAGTTTTTTTTAATGAAATTGAATATATTATCTTTAAAAAAAATACAATATTCGTTCAAATAAATTACAATATCAAATTTTTAAAAAAAATGTTCTCTCTTAAGTTTCTTTGTTTTACTTAGAGGTCCTTGCATGATTATAATTTCAATATTTGATTAAGTATTATACTTTGTTTTTTATCATATCATAAGAGAGAGAATGATCGAATGGAACTACCAACAAACTCTAAATCAACATGAACCATAATCACATCATAAAAAGGAAAGAAGATAAACCCATGACCAAGAGAAACACCCCTTAAGCTAACAAATCAATCACAATGAGTCAATATGATGATATACTCTATTCATAGAGTATTCTATGAATCTAGAAAATGAATCGTAGAATCACGCTTGTATGCAAAAGAATCAATCACTGACTATTGTTGTATCAGAAAATACAAAATTGTATTATAGACTCAACCCTTAAATATAATCAAATATAAGCATTAATAACATAACCTTTGGCTAATTAGCCTACATAATCTAAACAATCAAAGTGATAAAATATGCAACTAAGTGAGTCACATTCTCACTGGGAAACATGCCATCTATATCCTTACAAGTAACACTTATCCATCCATTGTAGGAACTCAATTAGTAATGATGGGTTCACACCCATCATTTCCTTCCTCTAGGTCAAGATACTTCTCTGCCTCATAATTAGATAAGGTAAGTAGTAGGTATTTGTCTTCCAATGGTGGAGATAGGGTAGACCAAATCAATGCCTCTCTTTTTGTTCAAGAATGACTCATTGATCTATAAACGAGGGACTTATAGCCCACTCACTCCGCCAACACGAATCCTCTATAGAAATTAAAATATATTCTCTATTCTCCATGTTATTCAAATATCTTTTTCTTCATCAATGGCTACAAGGCCTCTATTCAAGATGCAATTCTTAGAGAAAATTTCTCTGCAACATTATCAAGATTCATGGGATAGTTTGTTCTCTAGTGTAACTTGCACCAAAGAAACCACATGACAATGCAATGTAAAATGGATCTTTGTTCTCAATATGCCAATCAATGTTAGTTCTCTAACTTTGTATGATGTTGAGTTATCCTCCTTCGCAGTTGATTTCGAGGCCTCTATTCTAGTTTATATTCTAGGTGAAAAATTCTTTGGAAGTTCTCATGCTCACTATTACTCAACATAAATGTAAGGATGGATTTTTCTTGTTGGGATGGAAATTCCAATGAAAATGTTAGTAGTGGGAAACCATTACACCTTATCCATGCTAAAATTAAAAAACCTTTGGTCTCCAATCTACCAATCCACAAACTCACTACAATTTAATTAACATACAACTGAGTAAAAAGGCCAATTAACTCCTTTTGATGGACTACCAATAAAATAGGGTGTAACATATTCTTGGTGAATCATGTCAAACACTACAATGATTCCTTAGGCCTGGCAATCAAGTGACTAACTAGTGGGGTTCGAAAAACCACCCAACGATCTAGCCAATGGGAGAGAGTGTTATAGGTGGTCAAAATGCATAAATTGGGATATAAGGTTGTGTTAACTTACACAATATGATGTATGATAACTGGTGGTTTCCATAGTAAAATAAATAGAGATATATTTTTTATATGAACTGTTGTCTATACAAGAATTCCCATGCACATGATTAGAGAAAAATAGGAACAAACTACTATAGAAAATGGACAACATGCAAATTTTGGAGGTTATTACAATGCATTAAATGATTTTTTTTATAACAGTGATAGATCCAATAGGAAATTTGTTCAATAGTGTTCAAATAACAAAGATACTAGCCATTTCTACTCTCCAACAACATAAGACAATCACTATTCAACGAACAACCAATGTGCAATCTTGGAGAGAGAGGAACATATGGCCCATACAGATGTGTAAAACCTTGGGAAGATCAAATTACAACATACAAATTCAATCTCAAGGTAATGACCCTACGCAAGATCGAGATTGGCTTGCTTAGATGTTGAACAACCTCCATTAAATGATTATTTGTCAGCTAGCAGTCTCTTGAGACAGAAATCTCATTCCTCATAGATAGAATTAGAAACAAATCTATTAATTTGAAACAAATATCTCATAATATCCTTTGATCTCAAATCCCAGAGTAAGATGAATGGTGGGAATTACAAAGCTATTGGAATTCTTCAATTTCTCACAGGGAATGAAATTCAAGTCAACTGAACATAACTACAATTGGGAATTCTTCCTCACCACCATATTGGAGTTACTTCACACACACCTAGGATTTATTTTTCCTAAGGTTTTTCCTTGTTTATTAGTCATAATTAGTCATTATCCAGTCTCCTATATTTTAGGGGAGAATATTCCACCTGGAGAATATTCTCTTTCAATTGACACTTCAGTTTGACTAGTTCATTTGAGTTTAGATGTTGCATTGGTTTTGTCACCATGAAACATTGGGATCATCACCATGATAGTGTGCACTTTCCTTAGGATCATCACTAGACTAGCGCATTACCATTGATTCCTTGATCTAATCCCCACTACACTCCGTTCAGTCAGTTAACTGAAGACTAGTTAACTAGTTAACTTAGCTAGGTGGCAGTTCACTCCCGTAACTGCCCGAGAGACCAGACTAGGTGGCAGTTCACTCCTGTAATCATCGGTGTGTGTCCAGATCACTCTAGACCACCACTATGGTGCATTGGTTCTCCTCCAGTGTGCATTGGTTGAGTTATACATAATATATCATATGTAAATTATTTATTATTCATTATGGTTAATGAGAATTCTTCTATTCATTCTCTCCTTCTTCTTCTTTCTTAATTTCTCTCTGCAAATGTGTATAGTATTTTATAACTAGATCTATTCTGTGTAGGTTTAATACATTTACATGGTATCAGAGCCGACAAACTGCTAAGAAAAAGATACACAAAAAGTTTTGGCAGGTACAAAATATTGAAGACAACAGAAAGATGGATTTCCAAAAAGAATTCATTCTTACACATTGCAACTACTTTGCATGGAAGGAGAGAATAATGATTCATATCTGAACCAGAGGATTGTACAGGTTAAACTTGAATATAGATACAAAACCGACATCAACCATAGAAAAATCCAAGTACTTAAATCAGATGGATGAAACACTCATAACGATTTGCAGTCTTATTTATCCCGATCTCCTTTTTCACATGTCTTCCTGTAAGACTCCCAATGAATCCTGGACCACCTTGGAAGGGCCCTTTGAAAAACATGATGAGATGAGGGGACACATGCTGGAGGTGTAACTTCTCACATTGGATCAAAAAATCTTCGACAATATCCAATATTTCTTTACAAAATTCAAGGATTTACTGTCACAACTCAAAGCTTGTGGGGTTGATAAATCTAAGGAGGAGAAACAAATGGTTCTCACCATTCTCTCCAAAATTGGTCCTAAATTATCTGTATTCGTATCCATATTCCATTTTGTCATATTCACCTCTGGAGCCACCTAGAAGATTCCTTCTCTTGAGGACTTTATCAAATCTTCGACACAAGAGCAAACCAAGCTCATTAACATCGACAAAATCAAAGGCCCAAAGGAACATGTACTGACTATGAAAGATGGCAGCCAAAAATATCACATATCTAAAGATAAAGACAAAATGAAAGCTCATGCACATCTGAAGAAGGAAGGGTACACAACACCTTTCACCGTGCCTCCAGATCTAAAGGGGAAAATGAAAGAAAAGGGGAGAAATGCACATATTGTCACAAAGGATTCCATCTAGAATCCACATGCACGAAAAAACAAATAGATATAATGTCTCAAATACTTCAGCAAAAAATACTTGGAGATTGCATCCCCGAGGGTGCCAAGAAGTAGAAGCCAGAAGATTCGAATCCCAAGAAAGGTAATTCTAGCCATGCCTTGATTGCCATCAACTCCTCTCCCGATGCATGGATCGTAGATTCAGGAGAATCACATCACATGGCTGCCTCAAAAGCAATATATTCTTCATTGGATGCATGTAAAGGTCATCCTATTCTGATGGGGGACAACTCTTCTATCGAAGTCACCGACAAAGGAAGGATTGAACTCACCAACGAAATCTTTGAGAATGTGTTGTACGTTCCCAAACTTTTGGTCAACCTTTTCTCCATGTATCAGATGAAAAATTCTGTCACTGGAAAGAAATTCATATTCACACCAAATGTCGTGGACATCTATGACATGAAAACCAACTCCAAGGTTGCTACCGGTGAGGTAAATCATCAATCTAGATTGTATACTTTTTCTGAATTCATTGAACCTGATTCTGCTTTACTTCTTACTCATGCTGATCAAAGTAGTAGGATATGGCACGAAAGTTTTGGACATTTGAATTTCAGATACATGCAACAACTTATCAAACAAATATTGGTTTATGGTCTACCAGACATACATTTCTCCAAGGGAGTATGTGAGGGATGTGTTCTCGAAAAACACCCTCAAGATAAATTTGACAAAGGAAAGTCTCAGAGAGATTCCACGCCTTTAGATCTGATCCACAGTGACCTTATGGGTCCTTTTCCACATCCATCCATCAGAAAAGTGAGGTTTGTTCTCATTTTTGTTGATGATTTCTCACATTTTACATGGATCTGCTTTCTTAGGCAAAAATCTGAGGTCTTTCAACACCTCAAAGATTTCAAAGCCCTGGTTGAGACACAGTATGGAAAGAAGATCAAAGTCCTTCAAACTGATAATGATGGAGAGTATGTCAATCATGAGATCCATTATATTTTCCATGAGGCAGGGATTCAGTTGTATCACACAGTTCCCTATAATCCACAACAAAATAGAGTTGCTGAGTGGAAAAATAGATCTCTAAAGGAGATCGCATCTTGCATGTTGCATGCAAAGTCACTACCATAGAGACTATGGGACGAAGCACTTAATTGTACAACATACATTCAAAATAGATCTCCCCATAGGCCTGTCAAGGATAAGACCCCCTACGAGGCTTGAAGCTACCTCAAACCGAAAGTGACCCACTTTTGCATTTTCGGTTCATGTGCATGGTCCGAGACTCCCTCTGAAAAGATGAAGGCACTTGATCCACAAAGAACTGAGTGTATTTTTATTAGATACCCCAACGGTGTGAAGGGATATAGGCTTATTGATATTTCCTCGGACTGGATCATCATTGAGCATAGTGTCCAATTCGAGAAAAGTGTCTCACATGTACCTCAACAGCTACATGCAAACACCTTCATTCTTCCACCTGTCTAAGATGATGAGCATGCACATGATGAATCTTTTTCAGACGATATTTCTGATTCAGAGGACTCAGATGATTCAGATTTAGAGTTAGTATAGTCATATACAGAATTAGAGCATCTAGATGCAGTTACAAAGCTAGAGTAGAGGCCCAAGTGGGCACAAACTACTCTTCAGGATGCAAGGGATCTCGTTGGTGATCCAACCAATACTAGGAGGACTCAATATGATTTTGAGGAGCCTCCTGTTACACTCACTGCCACTGAACCATTTCCCTCTAGGCATCTTTTCTTGGTTCAGTCTTCAGATCCACAGTCTTATAGTGAGGCTGTTGGAAATCCCGTTTGGGAATTCGCCATGCAGGAGGAGTATAACTCCCTCCTCGAGAACCAAACTTGGGATCTGGTTCCCCTTCCTTTTGGGAGGAAACTTGTCATATGCAGATGGGTCTATAGGACCAAGAGCGCAGCGGATGGACATATTAGCAGATACAAAGCTAGGCTTGTTTGCAAAGGCTTTCAATATGTGCATGGTATTGACTATGATGAGACCTTCGCTCCAGTAGCGAAGATGGATTCCATACGATTGGCACTTGCCATTGTGATAGCCAAGGGATGGGAAGTCCATAAGATGGATGTGAAAAATTCATTTCTTCACGATGTTCTCTTTGAGGAGATCTATATGGAGAAGCCCCGGGGATTTATGCAGGACTCATCTTTGGTCTGTCGACTGAAGAAGTCCCTTTATGGCCTCAAGCAGGATCTGAGGGCATGGTATGCCAAGATGGACCCCTACCTGTTGTCACCGAACTTTGTACGTTGTAAATCAAACCCAAATGTCTACATGATCAGGACACCTCATTCACTTCTACTCTTAGTTATGTATCTTAATGATTTGTTGATCACCGATTTCTCGACTTCAACGATTGCTAAAGTCAAGAGGATTCTACATGACATGTTTTTTATGGAGGACATGGGTCCGCTACACTTATTCCTTGGACTCCTTTCCTATTAGGAGTCAAACTTGAGGATGGCAGGGAGACTCCACTGGTTGAAAAAACACTGTACATACAACTAGTGGGGAGCTTGTTGTATCTCACACACTCCATACCAGAACTCTCCTATGTAGTTGGCATAGTTCCCAGGTTCATGTAGGAGCCACATGAGCTACATTGGAAGGATGCAAAGCATATTCTTCGATATGTACAGGGCACCATCACCTTTTGGATTCATTATGCAGTACACTCTACATTAGATCTCACCGGGTTTACTGATTTTGACTAGGCTGGCGATAGAACTGATCGCAATTCAACATATGGTTACTCACTCAGTATTGGTTTTAGGCCTATCTGTTGGTCAAGTAAGAAGAAAGCTGCCATTTCTCTATCTTCAGCCGAGGCAGAGTACAAAGGGGTAGTTAACATAACCATTCAGGCTATGTGGCTACAACATTTTCTCACTAAGTTGGGCATTCAGTTCCATCGGCCGATCGTCATCTGGTGTGACAACGAGAGCACTTTGAAGTTATGTAGAGATCTAGTTCAGAGGCTGTGGACGAAGCACATCGAGATCCAGATGCACTACATTTGGGACTTAGTACACGAGGGGATCATCGACCTACAATTATATCCTTCAACAGAACAAACGACATACATCTTCACCAAGACCTTCACTGAGAAGAAGTTCCATTCTCAGCGAATTCATCTTAGAGTGAAGGACACAGTTGCTTAGGAACTGTAGTTCTTCTTTGTACATACATTGTACCTTGAGGGGGGGGTTTTCCCATGAGGTTTTCCCTCTTTCCTCACTTTATTTTAGTGTATCTTTTGTATTTGGGTACCTAACATGGCCTCATTGCCGGGACCCATTCTTTATTTTCACCATAGTGATGTTCAGGGGGGGTGTTGGAGTTACTTCACACAAACCTAGGATTTATTTTTCCTAAGTTTTTTCCTTGTTTATTATTCATAATTAGGAATTATCCAGTCTCCTATATTTTAGGGGAGAATATTCCACCTGGAAAATATTATCTTTCAGTTGACACTTCAATTTGACTAGTTCATTTGAGTTTAGATGTTGCATTGGTTTTATCACCATGCAACATTGGGATCATCACCATGCTAATGCACACTTGCCTTGGGATCATCACCAGAGTAGAGTATTACCCTTGATTCCTTGATCTACTCCTCACTACACTTTGTTCAGTTAGTTAACTGAAGACTAGTTGACTAGTTAACTTAGCTAGGTGGCAATTCACTCCCGTAACTGCCTGAGAGACTAGACTAGGTGGAAGTTCACTCCCTAACTGATGGTGTGTATCCAGATCAGTCTAGACCACCACTATGGTGCATTGGTTCTCCTCCAGTGCGCATTGGTTGAGTTATACATAGTATATCATATGTAAATTATTCATTATTCATTACGGTTAATGAGAATTCTTATATTATTTCTCTCCTCCTTCTTGTTTCTTAATTTCTCTTTACAAATGTGTGTACTATTTTCTAGCTAGATCTATTATGTGCAGGTTCAACACATTTACACACTATTGACACACTTAGAACAACATATTAACCATAGATAAGTGTAGCATATAAATCACATATAAGAGAATTCTTATTGCAAGTAAAATCAACCACATAATGAACACAAATATTTTCCCCTAGAAACCCAAATGGGAAAACCAACATTCAATGGTTTCTCAATCTATTTTAGAAATCTCTAGTTACAATGTAGCTCAGGGCTCTATGGCCATTCAACAATTTTCACAACTCCTTCTCATTTGCATTCTCTCCTACTGGAAAAAAGAAGACCCTTTGAGAGTGAAAGCACATGAAGAAATAGGGAGAGCTGGGGTAATGGGAAGGCCAACAAACCTAACCTTTCATTTTCCATTCCTAAGTGTTTTCTTTTCTATTTTCATTTTCTATTTTATTTAATTCTCATTTCCTTCCCCTTTGTCTTATTCCACTTTACTTTTCATTTTCTTTTACATAGTTACTAACCTTCCTTAATTTCCGAATTACGCTTACATGTACTAAGTCTTACAACCATTTGTTTGTTCGAATCCATTTTGGATCACTCGCCCAACATGTTGGCCACACCTATCATCCAGTTGATATAATTTGTGATAACACACTAAGGGGGACAAAAAATTGGTAGGAGGTTCCTTGCTCATATTGCAAAGTGTGCCCCCAAAATTATATCAACCAGTGCAAGTGTGTCACATCGATCTCCACTTTTTTAAGTTGAATAATAATATGCGAATAAAGGTTTGGATAAATTAGAAAGTTATCATTCCAGGTAAAACATTTACTATGTTGAACTTTCTGAACAAATTTTTAATATTTCCTTGTTAATGAAAAGGAGGAATTTTACTTTATCGAATTTTCATATTGCATTGAACTCATCAACCCAAGAAAAAATGTCTATTTGTTTTTAAATAAACCAAAAAAATTAATTACAAAACTTAAAGATCTAATTCCAAACTTTACCAACTATAAAAATTTCCAATTCCTTCCTCATATTCATCAATGATAATAAATAGTTAGGTCATAAGGCATTTATATTGTGGACACTAAATTCCCAACATTCATCTATGCAACCATGATAAAAATACACCATCTATTATCCATTTCATTAGATTATTTTCCGTTTTCCTTGCATGTTGAGACCTACTTAGTTATGTCATCTACAAGGTTCTCCTTATAATTACTATCATTTTGAGGAAATTACCTCTAAGATATAAGATAGTGACGACTTCCAATATTGTCAATAACACGATCAATGGCATGCATTAAGACTCACATTGATTTCATTGTCTTTCAATTTCTATAATAGAGCAAAATCTATATCTCCATCTTCATCACCATTGTCCCAACCAAACAATTCAAACAATTCTCTCAAAGAGATCAACACTTTAATTATCCAAACCTCTTAGACTTGTGAGGGAATTGGATGATTAAAATTTCACTTATTGTGTTGTAAATAAAGATCAAGTTGTACTAGTCCTTGAAGATTCAAAGCCTAGACGTTCTCAATATTATGTTGAGTGAATGGTTGCACATAAGATCAATTACTTTGACGAGGACTACATTCTACAAGGGAAATATCGACACGTGACTAACCTTGGACCATGGTGATACTCTTGCATTTGCATTGATTTGTGGTGTCATCTATTGTTTCCTCTGTTCTCCATAAGATTATCTAAGCACACAAGTGTCCAATGCAATTACCCATACATAGATCGGTCACATATGAAAGGGCCTTTTTCTTTTGTATGTACTAACATATATTGACTTTTGATTTTATTCACGATGTGTTGGGAATTATAGGGATAATTGCTACAAAATTAACTATATATTTTATTCATAATGTGTTCAAAATGATATGGATATCTTGCTACAAAATTAACTATGTAGTTTCATTTGAATACCTTGTAATATATGATGTCTTCTATCATTACTCAAGTTTTGCAATTCCCACCATTATGCCCATTACCATGTTCTAGTTTGGGCTTTGCATGCATCATGCATTTTACATTCTACAACAAAGAAAGAAACATTGCAACCACTAAATCTTCAATGTAGTAACCTT
>JZKD02S1695074.1:49080-64919 GCA_000966675.3 Picea glauca | reverse complement strand
TACAACTATCGATGGTTCCTGCAATAAGAAAACTAAGACTTGCATAGAAATGGTTGTATCTTTACCCAGTAGCAAGTTGCTATGAGGACTTGAGGGAGCTATCATAGTATCATAAGGCCACAATTGGAACAATCAATGAATTTGCAACAAACTGAAATTTAAAAGTAATTCCATGATATAAATATTTAGAAACCAAAATTTACATGCTTTGATCGTTTTAAAATGAAAATCCTCGGAAAGAGAGTTTATATGTACCAAATAATTAGTTAGCTACCGAAATTTTCATGTTTCAATCGTTTAAATATGAAAATAGTTAGAAAGTGAGTTTTTATGTACCTGGGAATGAGAATGGTTCCCTTCTCACTAGAATACCAAAGTTATTATTGTAAAGTTCCTAAAAGAGGAAATGAAGTTGGGAGTTCCACTCCCCACAATGTTCAAGTTCAATCTAGCGACTATGCCTTATACATTTCCAATCTAATAGTAGAGAGAGACTTGTAAGTGTATGGACAAAAATAAGGAATGGAAAGCCATGTGTCCACCATTTTGGGAAAGAAAATGACATGCATATCCATGCAAGAACTTTTATGCAAATTTTGAGAACGTTATCTTTTATTCTATTAATTAATTAAGTTGGATGTATTTTTTATGCTTTATAAGGATATTACGTTCACCTTATGTGTCGTTCTACATAAATGAGAACACATACTTGTACACATAGATATTCTTACATCAAGCTCCAAAATTGAAGTATCTTCTACCATGAGTAAAATTTGAAATGGATCACAATTTTTATTATAAACAAATAGTTTTGATTGAGGAAGAGGGTTGAAAAAGTAAAAAAATAAAATTTGGTTCTTTTATTCGTTGAAGTTTTGCTTTTCATGAGGGTTGAAAAAGTATGAAATGCATTGCTTCTTTTATTATTGACAAATACTTTAGATTATGAAAGATGGTTGAAAAAGTAAACACAAGATAGTTGATTCTCTAATTTGTTAAACTTTTTCTTTTTTTCAATATTCTTACATAAAGAGGTTTGAAAAAGAAAAAAAATTGATAATTGGTTTTTTTATTCGTTCAACGTTTACTTTTAAAGTCCTATTAAATAAGTTTATTAATGGTTTTCTTCAATACTTTATGCCAATTTCTATGGCTGTATGAAAACACATTATCTCTTATGAAAAATCTTTAGTTTTGCATTGAATATATATAAACTATTATATTATGGACATATACCTTATATGTATTAGTTTTTTTTACAAATATATTGTATCGAGATGCATTATGCAACCAAGGATGACATAGATGTTGTTACATAATGCAATCTGTGCAATGTTGATTATTGTCAAACAAACAAATTAGTTATCGATTTCTTTGTTGATTATCTATTTACTTTTCATTTATCAATTTTTATGTAAGATTGTTATTATTTGTTGTTGAAATATGAATTTGTTTCCAAAAAAAATGTTTACAAATTTTCTTTAATACCATATCTTGTCTTGAAAATCATAAAATTATTCTGAACAATATATAAAATTGATTATCAAATAAATCCCTACTTTCTTATTTTTAATTTTTTTTATACAATAATTTTCCTTACCATGTATTTTTACAATTTAAAAAATAATTAATAATAATATATAACTTACAAACCAAATCTCCTATAAACATATCAAAGTTATGCCATAAAACTTTGAGGAAAAAAAATAATTATTAATAATATACAACTTACAAACCAAATTTCCTACAAAATTCAATTTTTGCAATTTAAAAATAACTAATAATAATATATAACTTACAAACCAAATCTCCTATAAACATGTCCATAGAACTTTGAGGAAACAAAATAATTATTAATAATATACAACTTACAAACCAAATCTCCTACAAAGATGTCATCGAACTTTGAGGGGATAAAATAATGCATGCCACTTTGTTCTTTTTCGAATAAAAATATGACTTCAAGATCTCGAGAGAATAAAAATATGACTTCAAGATCTCGAGAGAAAAGAGTGAACTCTTGGAAATATTCGCTATAGTAGATATTCTAGAAGTATTGACTTTGGGCCAAAGGACTTCATTTAGAGTGGTGATTAATGTATATAACTTAAGGTTGAAGTAAATGCATAATTCTTATAAAACCTTCTCTTTTCTACACACATCACCCTAGCATCTATTGAATTTATTGAAATGCTAAAAAGATACCTCTATAAAAGGTTAATTCACAGAATTAGAAGTATTGACTTTGGGCCAAAGGACTTCATTTAGAGTGGTGATTAATGTATATAACTTAAGGTTGAAGTAATGCATAATTCTTATAAAACCTTCTCTTTTCTACACACATCACCCTAGCATCTATTGAATTTATTGAAATGCTAAAAAGATACCTCTGATAAAAGGTTAATTCACAGAATTAGAATATCCAATAGGCCCACATCGATTCATTGTCCTAAGTTAGGAAGTGATAGTTGTAGGGAATACAAGTTTAATTTTTAAATCCCTAACTCCCAAAACTAATATTTAAATCCCTAACTCCAAAAACTAATGTTCGAAATAAATCTTTTAAGGCCTTAGTGTGAAAGAGTAACCACATGTTAAAAGTCATGGATCTCTCATTTTAAAAGTTTAAAATGAAGATATTACAAGTAATCCATGATATTTTAACATGAAAATACACTTCTCAATTGAGATGGTTTAAATGTAATCCACTCGACATGGGATGGGATGCACTTGTAGCCGACATTTTGTTGAGATAGGTTGAATCTTATATAATTGAGTAAATTTAATTTCGAAAGTATTTATATTTTAGGTTTGATGATAGTTCGAGTCGTTGTGAGCATAAGTATTATTAATATTTCGTCATTGTCTATATTATATTTATTGTTAGTGTTGTTTTATTATTCATTAAGTAGTATGAGTTAGTTTTGATCGGTTGTTGACTTTGGAACAGGTTTTTTAGAGCCCTAAATGGACTCTCCTATGCCTAATAATAGATATGTTAACCCAACTATTGTTGGAGTTAATAGTAAAAACCATGTTGTTGGTAGCAATGATGGTACTACTCAAAGTGTAAAAGCAATTTTTCTCCCTAAAGTATATCACAAGGTAATCTTAACACTAATGAAACTCATATTGCTAGTTGCTCATCTGAATATGATAATGCATGTTTTGCAGTTAAAGAACAAAGTCTTTTTAGCTATTTTGTAGGTAGATTTTGTCAAAATCCATCATTAGGAATTAGGTTAAAGAGGTTTGCGAACCTCATGAATGACACTATGCCACATCAAGAGCCTGATCAAAGGCTTCTTCATATTTCAATTCTGTAAGGAATCTCATGCCCATGAAGTGATTACATGTGGCCTTTGAGTATGCAATAATACCCTAACAATGTTCTCCTAGTAGAAGAAGGGTTTCTCAACCTACCATATGGGCTGACTATCCTATCCTATGTGGGTCGAGTTCCTCATCCTTTCCATGTAGTTCCGACCTTTCCTTGAGCACATTTATAAACATGTTGGAGTGTTCATCTACCATGGGCATACACACTTTTAAAATCCAGGCCCTATAAACGGATTTTCCTTTGTATCAACCTCACTTGAAGGGATTTGTCTTTTTTTAAGTAGGAGATAAGATGTTAGAACAATTAATCGAATATAGTAACCCACAAAACATATGTTTCCATTGCTAGAGTCCTAACCACAAAATGGCATCCCACTAATAACCCAACTTCACCCGTTGTCAACTTGTTGTCACACAATGAAATCAAGCTTGAAATAATTCTCAAGCCAACAATGATATTGATGGAAAATGGGTGTAATTAATTTGAAATAATAATTCGAACAAGAAGTTGAATGTTGCCCCTAGTGGGTTCACATAATACAACTATTTGACCTATCGAATTAGAGGTCTATATCCCTCTTTCATTTAACTTCTTTCCTTGTCCCATATTTCCTAGTTTCTCTTAAAAAAAATAGATTACAATTCCGCCTCTTTTCTAATCCTAAGATGTTGGGCCTCCCTCCTAGTGGTAGTGTGATGCCTTACCTTAACCATTGCACTACATTTTGGAGACTCCACTGAGTATTTCCTATCAACACTTCCCTTTCTCAAGAAAAGGCTTCCTCTTTCTCCCCCCCCCAACTTTTTTTATTCATGGATAAATTTTGTCCCCTTCTCATAAACCTTCAACCATGGAGACCCTTTAGGCCCATAGAGTTCCATCATTTCACCCCCTTAACAATACTATCGACCTTATTCAAACTTGTCCATTTTTCATTATAATATTAGAATAAGGAGGCRAAWWYWTTTATCCAAATATGCATTCAACAATMACACAAACCCATAGCCAATATTTCATTTCAATTACCACATTACACACAAACTTGCTTCCCTAACAAAACACAAGCTCRTTTGAAACATAAACCAAAACCCAAGGATACTTAATGCCACTTACAAATGTTCTTATGCATGTTTCATCCTTTCATCTTTCTCCCCCCATGTCACTACAATCAATCTTCCTAAAAACTTGTCTAACTTACCCAAGTTTGGTGAAAACATAAACAAAGACACCATTCAACATATGGAGACCTTCCACCTTGCATGTGTCAAGTTTATACACAATAACAATGTCACTTGTTGACCTTTTGTGCATGTTCTTTTGTGGGAGATCCCCTTCACTAGTTTTAACACCTACTTGAGGGTTTGGCAGTACAAAGAAAACACCACTTAGTGGAGGGTTTTAGTGTTACAAGATTGGGAAAAATTATAAAAATTACCTCTACTATTGACAACAAAGTGTTTAACAAAAGTTTTAGCGAATGTTCTCCATAATTAAAAATTCTAGGTTGTTGGAGCTTCTAATGATTTTTTTTTCGACGCACTACAAATAGTGAGTTGCGTCAATGCACACTAAATACACACTAGTGTGTATTATACTTTGAAATAACTAGTGCTTATTGTATATTTTAAAAGCGCAAGTTCATACTAGATATTTTGAAAGCACCTATAAGTCTTACCAGTTAATCAACATCAATGTGTGTGTGTGTGTGTATTTAGATTAAATGTACATCCTAGGTAAAACCTCCAAGCACTTCCCTTCATTCCAAGATGGTACCTGACATAAACTGGTTAGTTGTAGTTTTGAAATCCTAACCTGACGGGGACATGAAGTGAAGCCTAGTGACCTCAAAGGTAGAATCAACATTGATGTGTGTGTGTGTGTGTGTGTCTTTGCGCACTACGAAATCCTAGTAACAATGACGATAACAATAATGACAATGATAGCGATATAATTGAAAGGATGGTAGTGTTGTTGTAGTTTGGAGCATCGATACTCTTATTATAGTAAACATCAAAGTGCTACTACATGTACATTGCATTGGTGCATAACATTACTACATGTACATTGCACCAATGTGTAACAATCATTTAAACACATTAGTGAGTAACAATAGTTAAAAAACCAACAATGTGTAACAATCATCTGAACATATCAACGAGTAACAATAATTAAAAACAACCAGTGTATAAATATGGATACAACACACCATTTCGTTTAATTGAATACAATGCACCTATATGATATTGTGCACAATTCCCTACATCATTGATATGCAAATGCAACGTCTTGTTTCTTTTTGTTTTGTTTTTTTTTAATAAAATTCCAATTCCTTGTTAATTTTTTTTTATTTTTTATAATAATATTGATTTTGATATTGTCAATTGGGTCTAGCTCGCGATTGTTATCCTCCTCATTCAAGTACAATTATTGCAAGAGACATGTTGATCTCTTAATGAGTACATTGTTGTAATGAGCTTGAGCCCTATGTTGACAAAACCTTGAGTTTTTGACAAATCAAGTTTACCTTGGGTACCATCCTTGAATGAGGGGAAATACCTAGCGGGTTTCCTAGAGATATGTATTCCATAGTAAAATAAATAAATTGATTTTAATATTTTAATTACATTTGTTTTGATTTAATCATTGCATTAATGTATTGTATTGTTTAACAATTATACAAGATGATTATAAATCTATTAATTGTAATAATGTAAATAATCCATATATAATGTTTTACAAAGTAAATATACAACATCATAAATTGTAATAAAATAAGAAACTTATTTTATTACATATAAATAAAAGATCCTTTATCATATAAAAAAAATACAACATAAAAATTCACGATAATTCAAATCTCAATCGTTAAAATTGAGGATAACCCATCTCATAGATATAAAAAAGTAAACTAGAAATTATTTAGTAAAGCACATGGTATAAGAGTAAATATTAGGGAAAAGGATGTTAAACCATTGGAAGAAAAAGAAAGAGAATAGTGAATATAAGAAGAAAACGAAATAGGTTACCATGATTTTTTTTTTCTTGTAAATAAAAAGAGATTGTATTACCTTATGCCATCAAAATGCGACACTTTTCAAAGAGTACATCAAGACTTGCCACCTGTTTTTCCACAGGCGTGGAAACCAGAACAGATGGCTGACACTATGCATAGACTAGAAAGCGACACATGTATAAAACCATAATAGCTTGCCACCTGTTCTGCCACATGCATGGAAACCAGAATATGCGGTCGACATTGTTCATTGACCAACTAGTGCACTAGAGTTTTATGGCAACAAAAAACATAACAACTAAGACCAGACCAGCTAAGAAAATTAACAGTAAAAAAGCTAGACATGAGTTGAACCCGAGCTCTCTTCCTGGTGGACTGTGAAGGCATAAGAATTGAAACATGTCAAGTAGCGGCTCTTTGCAAGCTTGCCTGATAAGGAATCAAAGAGAAGATCCATGCACTTTCCTAGGAGGCTCTGATTGTGCAACTGCTCAGCCAGGTCCCTCCTCATCTTGAAAATTAGGGCCAAGTGTTTCTCTGTGAGCCTGCATGATTTGGGTGGGTTGAGGTTATCTAGAGTCGGTTGCATTGCGCATTTGTATGTAAATCCATGCTGGGTGGGTTGTGTCTTTCGTCCTCATTCCAGAATTCGCCTCATTTGATCTCTGGGTTTGCCATGTTGGGGTCGGCAGAGTTCTTGCAGTAATCCGACAATAGAGGAGGAAGTTCCTCCTCTACCAGACATCATGTCATGACCAACTCCTGGGAATTCAAGGAGATTTCGATTCTTGCTTGTGTCATCTATTCACCGCCAACATCCTGCAAGTTATGAGGAATCTCCTCCCAGTGAGGAGGAATTTTCTCCTCCACTATGCATCCTCCATAATTGGGCGCTAGAATAAGCGAGTGAAACTCTGTTCGAGCTTCCATGCCCAAATTTTGGTCAGAATGGGGAGAATGGGTTAGGATGCTTCCTCAAAAGGGAGAGAGAGTGATAGGTCCAGTGCGTCGGTGCTTGCCTACTTGACTGTAGTAGGTCGGCTCGTGCTTGGGATTACCTCTCTCACGAGGCATGTCAAAAATAAGCCCATGGGGGGAATAATTTACAGTGGAGAGGCCGTAAATGCCTGGGAGGGATAGAAAGAAAAATGCAGAGGCCTGGGAAATCCAAAGCTTGACAGCTAGGGGAGAATGAGAAACTGAGGATGAAAATCAGAGATAAGGGAAATAACAGGGAAATTCCTCTGTGATGATGAGTGAGGTGATGGCTATGGAGGCCATGAATGCCAAAGTGTTGTGGGCAGGAGGCATCGTACCAATACCAATAAACCAGAATTGAAGCACCATTAGAGCTATTGGACTATCACGATGCTCTAGGCCCTATTCAGAGTAAATGCAAGGCATTTCAAGTGAGTTGAGGAGAGTGTTGGCGGCGGGGGGCTTTAACTGCCCTTGCTGCCAACGCGCCATCTGACATGCAGTCGCCAGGTGTCATCCCATCCGGGGGGGGTTACCATGAATTCTTGTGTAGATGTAGGCTACATCTTTATAACATCTCTCCAATAATAATTAGTGGCAAGGCTCTTCATGGTCCCCACATATCTTTGATTGACACCATAAACAATCATCACCATTCCAAAGAATGGAGAGTGCAGAATAAGGGCACTTATATCGTCTTTCTTTTCTAGTCAAAATTGACTGTAAATCTGGTTGGAACTATAACGAAAGTCAGAGTTCCACCCTTGTATTGGGGAATTTTCCTTTATGAGTTTTGGCCAATTTTAAGACGACCCATCTTTCACAACTCCCCATGAACTCCAAAGATTCTTGTGTTTTTCTCCCTCTTCATTACAACATCAACAATTTAATCACCACAACATCAATAGTTTAATCATCATGGCCTTGTATCTCCTTCACAAAAATGGTTACAATTATTGCCTCTCACACAAAAGACAAATTTCCACACAAAAAGACAAATTTCCATAATGAGACTTTGCTCTGGTTCAATCTAATGTGTTTCTATCATAAATATAATATGATACAACACATGAAACTCTACAGAATATGCTTTACATGACACTCTACAAAATATGCTTTGGTTTTGAGAGTGTCCAAGGGGTTTCTTTTCAAAGTAGTTAGGTTATGATTTGGTTTTGAGAGTGTCCAAGGGGTTGCTTTTCAGAGCATGTCCAAGGGGTTTCTTTTAAGAGTAGTTAGGTTGTGGTTTATTGAACTCTGCGTGAACTTTGAACTCTGCGGGTTTTTTTGTGATGACACACTCAATATATATTGTGATTCTCTACGACGATTTCCTTCTTATTCATGGTCAAAGGAATTTTTGTGACCTGCTTGATAGACCAATTTGGTGATTCCGTGATGGACCAATTCGGTGATTTTGCGTGAATACTAAAGCATCCAAACCCCACGGTGATGAACTTATGCAGATATTCTAGCATATGTGGTGATTTTACTGTGGTGAAAACATTTTGGGGGTGTATGTGGTGAATTGCATGTGGATGACTATTCAAAAGCTATAGTGAATCAGGTGCACACATTTATTTATTTATTTCTCTTTTTATTTATTTCCCTTTCTTTTCAATATGAGTAATTCATCGTTGATTCCAAAATCTATCAAAGAGAGGTCTAGCAAAGTAACCCTAGAAAGTTTGCATAAATGTATAGAATCATCAAACAAACCTAGAGAAGAGAGAGAATCCCAACTTCAAAGTGAGTTAGAAGCAATGCTTGATAATAAATTTAGATCCTTAGAAGATAAGATTTAGAGACATATAGACAATAAACTATTAGAGTTTGCGACTCAATTGCAGAAAATGGAGGCTAGAGTACAAGAAATAGAAAACCAAGACCAAGCACAAAAAAAATCAAGGCAAGAAGAAGAGGACTAAGAAAATAGTAATCTTAGAGACCATATTAAAGAGCTAGAAGAAAAATTAATTAACAATTTGGCACTAAATAGAGGAATGCAAATTGGATATGAAACCTATCAAAGAGGAAATGAGTAAGATCATAGAGTTAGACAATGAACATAATAAAAGAGCCTTGAACCTCATAATTATTGGTATAAAAGAATAGAAAGATGAGGATACACTAGCAATAATTAAGGAGGGACTAAAAAATAAATCCTAAATTGAAACAACTGGCCTCATGGAAGCAAAAAGGGTGGAAAAAATAATTGAACATAAAATAGGTTGATTAATGTTATGGTAAGATCTTAATACTCATAAATATGTCATACTCAATAAAACTATTAAAAGAGTCCAAAATATTTATAAATGAAGGTCTTATTCCAAAAGATCAAGCTAAATTAATGAAGGAGATTCAAAAGGTAAATGAAGCTAGGAAAGAAGGAAAATGGACAATAATTAGAAACATAAAAGTTATTTTTTAGTGATAGAGACCAACATGATAATAATAAATAGAAAATTAGGATACTTTGGATCCTCTCTTGGAACTATCCAGGCTTTCCCTGGAACAAAGGACCTATATTAAGTTGGATCCCAAGTGAAATTGATATTATTTTTTTGGTTGAAACTTGGGAGCATGAGGAATCTTGGGTCCTTAACATAGATAGATTTATATTATGGTTAGTGTGGAATAAGAAATCCTCCCATATAGGGATTGGAGGCATAAATTGTGTTGGCCCTTGGTTATGGAAGAAAGAGAATATTACAGAAGAAAAGGTGAAATATGAACTGCGTGAAAGGAAGGTTGAATGAGATCAAGTCGAAGTGGTTAAAGAAGCATAAAAGATGGAGCAAAGTCTGAGAAAGAAAGTCGTTGGACGAGGAGATCGAGGAAAATAGATCAAAAAGGATCATGGATCATGGACAACTCAACAAGCGGAAAAAACCACCAGTAGATGCTTTGTAGAACCTTGCGGAAAGGAAGGAAAGATAGGCTGGCGAAGCCCTGAAAATGTGGGTCAAGTTGACCTAGGGTTTTAGACACCTAGAGTTTTGGTATCTAGGGCTTTGACACCTAGGCTTCTACCTAAGGCTTCCAGAGAGCTATTATAATGTATAAATAAAGGGCAAGAGGACCTGATATGGGTTGGGGTATGTGATGATGAGTGATTGTTGTTATTACTGAGAGAGAAGTATTGTGTAGTGAGAGAATTCTATGTTGTAAGATATTCATCTGGGTGCGAAGATCAACCCTGCAGCTGGGTGCACAGGGAAGGGAAATAGAGAGAAGACAGAAGGAGAGAGATCTACAAGCTAAGAGCGCAGATAGAACTGTAAGATTTCACGTAATATATTATAAATCACAGTTCTGTGGGCGTAGCCCTAGGGAGAGAGTGAACCACGTGTATCCTGTTGTTGTGTGTGATTGGTGCTGTGTTCTTTTCTCTGTTACTCTGATGATGCATTAGTATGTTAGATCTGATATATAACTGTGTGAAGTAGGTGTATGCTTGGAAAGAATAATCTGATCTCCGTGTGTGGTTGCCTTGATTTCACTTGCATATCCTCTGGTTGTAGACATTTGGGTCCTGCAACCCCCTATTGATACTTTGGGTGAGACTGTATCTACTTCGCAGGTATTGCCGAAAGGGCCAGTAGTTAGGGCTTGTTGGTGCGCTATTAGAGCTGAACCCTGGGTCTGCCCCTGTGCCAACAAATGGTTCTGTTGTCGGGACTGGGATCTTCTTGAGGGAATGTCAAGGTGGTTTCCATTGAAGAAAGAGATTCATAAGTGGATAGAAGAACAAGAAAAGGACTTCGTAGAAGCTCAGAATAAGAACCCTAATATTAGTACAAAAGACTAGCTGGGAAGGTATATCTTTACTGATATACATGAGATTTTCTTTGGAGGAATTCATAAGGAGCTATACGAGTGGCTGGCCAAATTAGCAGACACCCAGTTTGAGATCATATCTATACCACCTGTGGTTTGGACGTCGGCGCTGATCAATAAGGTTAAAAGAGTTGATAATGTCGTGGA
The DNA here is from genome assembly GCA_000966675.3 of Picea glauca. Classification (NCBI taxonomy): domain Eukaryota; kingdom Viridiplantae; phylum Streptophyta; class Pinopsida; order Pinales; family Pinaceae; genus Picea; species Picea glauca. The sequence continues at coordinate 53,601 of JZKD02S1695074.1, read as the reverse complement.
AAGAGAAGTAGATCACTGGTTTGATAGTACCATTGGAGGGTATATCACAGAGTTTTCTATTGACAGAGTAGAGTCATATAGCCAAGCAGAGATATATTTCTTTAAGGAGCCGAGAGGAAATTTTTTACACTTCTTGAAGTTGAATATCAAGATGGTATTGCACGAGAAGAACATATTAAAGATACAATAGTGGGTTAGACTGAAAAAGCTAATGTTCAAGAATTCAGACAGCGACAACGACACAAATATCGGACACACGCACAATGGGAGGACCTTTAGAGAAGTTCCTCTGGTGAACTTGTTTGAGAAGAGTCATGAACTAACACAAGAAGAAGGGTTCTACAGTGGAGAAGAAGAAGAGTTGTTGAACGAGGAACATTCAGAGTCCACAAGGGCAGAAGAAGAGAAGATTGAAGAACCTCACCGAGAAGAGTCAGAAACTTCAGGGACTGCGCAGATTGCTGAAGTAAGTGCTATTACACCCCCTGTTGTTTTAACAACATTAAGTCACTAGAGTAACCTAAGTTATCAGAACACTCAGAGCATTGGTACAAGTGGTTCAATGCATACTCAGTCAGGAACCTTAGCAAGATCTATGGTAGATGAGATAAGGTTACCCACCTTTAGAGGAGATGGATCTGAATATCCCGACCAACACTGGTTTCTATGTGAAGCTGTATGGATTATTAAGAATGTCATCGACAAAGTTGTTAAACGATCTCAGTTCAGTAATCCAACACAATGCATATCAACCTCAACACCAAACCCTATCCCCCCTAGGTGACGTCATGCCTCTAAAGGTGACGTTTTTCCTCTCCTAGGAAAAACGTTTGGCATGTGGGGGCTAGGTTATGTCATCCAAGTCATATTCTAGGAATTCAAGGTTTTATCTATCTCATCTGGCATGCGAGCCCTTGGAATCCACCTATGGGATTCAATCCCCATGGAAGCCCAAGCTAGGCTTGTTCTTCCAAATCTGTCCACCAACTAGGTCCTACAAAGACAAGTAAGCATGCCCTCCAAGGATATCAAGTCATAACATCATGATAAGTAAATCAAATCAATAAATGAGCCACTTAATCATGTGCATCATAGATTACCATGTCAAACAATTATGTGCTTAAAGACATTAGGCGACTTGTCAAGCTTGAATATGGGAGGGTTGATGATGTGTCCTATTGGGTAGATATTTCCCTAGGTTAAGGGGAGTTTCCAATAGATCCCTCTATAAGCCATGTAAAGTGGGTGAATTGGTTAAGGGTCAAGACTCAATGGGTATGGGGTTCATGACATACAAGGGGTTGTAGTCTCTCATTCATGGGTGACTTTTTAGAGGGTGTGTGGTACCTTCATTTGCAATGCACTTTTTCCAAGTCCATAGTTTTTCCATTCTTTGTTACTTTTATAATTTAAGGACAAGTTTAAGGCCTCTACCCTGGTGTGGTGTCTAGATAATGATAGTGTCACCCACAAATAGCTAGCAAAAATGAGAAGGTTGGATCGTGATGAGACCCCCTTTCTGTCAGCCATGCAATTGAGAGCCATTACCATGGCTTGGTGACCAGATGATGATAATTTCATGCCACTAGATATCCATGAACATGATAGGTCGGCTCGTGATGAGACCTCCTATCCTCCAACTAATCTTTTAATCATTCATAAGCATATTTCTTGTGGGTCCCCCTTTTCTAAAAAATAAGCGTTTCATTTCTTTCTTGGGTGATCCTTGGGAGAAGCATCTAGAAGGTTTATACATAGGATTTTATCTTTTACCCAACAACAATCCCTCTGGGTCTTCAACCCCTTCTTCCCATAGAATGAGGGACAACCCCTTCTTGGGTCAATACACCCTAAAATCCCAATATATAAGGAAATGAGAGGAAATAGTGATGGAAAGTGGTAAGTATGGTCGGGAATGGTACAATGGCTCTTCAAGGGAGTTCCTAGTAGAAAACCCATCCCCAAGGAAGACCTCTTATTAGGGCACAATATCAACCACCAAGGTGAAGCAGGGAAAAAGGCATAATGTCCAAGCATATGTCATGAAATCTAATGAAGTCTAAGATACAACATACTCAAATGCATCAAGTATTGAAATGATACTCACCATAATAACTGACTTGTACATCATGGAGCAAGGCCCACTACCTCTTAGAAGCCCACTAGTGTGGTGGATGCCATTTGAAAATATATGACCTCTGTGGTGGTGTTGGCCCTTGACCAAGTATACTTGGTCATATTTGACCATTTTGGGACTGCGACAACTTGCCAAAGATGGAGCGCAATGCGAAGTAAGCAAGACCTATTTTTAGGTACCTTTTAGGGTTTTAGGATTTATGTAAAGGGAAAGGGATGTCGGCCTGTGGGTTTACCCACGTTTAGGCCCATTTTGTAATCTATAAATAGATACTTAGGAAATGTAAGTAGGGGGGACAACTTAGTGAAAATGTATAGCTAAAGGCTTAGTGCTAGTAGTTGGATCTGTGTGATCAAAAGTGTATCGCAAAGTGATCTGTGCATGATTGTAAGGAGATCAGAATGCTAAGTGCAAGTTTTTGTGGTTTTGTGCTGAGTGTAAGGAAGAAGGATCTAGCGAGTTGCGCAGATCTTCTGTCCTGTGCGAAGTAAGGGTCATTGAAGCTCCATGATGTAACTGCTTGACCAAGATAATATAGAGAAGAAGACTTTGTGGACGTAGCCCTAGGGTGGGGGTGAACCACGGTAACTCTGTGTAATGTGCTATGTGCTTTGACCTAAGTGTTGTTTCCTTTTGGATAAGTGCTTGTTGTGATTAAGTAGATCTAGTTATGCTCTGTGATTACGATATAAGAATGAATGTTAGATCTTATATATAATATGTTTAGTGCTTGATCTGTTGAATATAATCTATGTTTTGTGGCTAAGTACTGAATCATCTTTAGTCTAAGTATTCACTGCAATGTTCTGTGCCATCTGCGAAGTACCATAAGGGTTAAATATAGATGAATGATCTATGTTAAGTGCCTTGTAATAGATATAATCACAGATCGGTGTCCCAACTAAGGTTCCAAACACTTGAGTCCTGAAACCACCCTTGCCTCTACCTTGGGTGAGACTTCATCTGCTTCGCAGGTGTTGCCGAAAGGGCCGATAGTTAGGGTTTTGTTGGTGCTCTCTTGAGCGTTGAACCCTGGGTCTGCCCCTGTGCCAACAGGTGGAGAGAAGGGTCTCCATATGCGCAAAAGGATAGTGCTAGTGATGTAGTCTCTTGACACTCCATATCTGCAACCTGAGGGCCTTGAGACATAATCTCCTTAGTTATCCAGAAAATGGGGATAACAAACCTATCAGACCTTAAGAAAAGTAAGAGATTACTTGTATTTCTTTAAAATGTTATTTCAATGCTTGAAAAGAATTAAGAGAAGTGTTCCAAGATCACTAATGTTTTGATGACTTAGAAGGTTAGGAAGGTCAGTATTGTGACAAATATTTTGAAATTGAGATATAATTTGGGTGTACTCAGGGAAATCTAGGAGAAATTGCTTTTCATCTTCAACCCTCTTGGTGTCATAATTATGACAAAGTCTTTCTTGCCATGGTGTTTTGGGGATTGCCCAACACCCAGTTTCACTATGCATCTCATGAGAATTAGTTCTTATTTTAGCAATATTGATTCTCTTCTTTACACTAGTCAAAACATAGAGATACTTTTGATCTATTGGACACACCTACCACACTTAGAGGGGGGGAGGGGGGGTGAATGAGTGTGGGCCTCTTTTTCCCAAATATTCCCTTTTACACAAAACTTCTTAGTTAACATTCAACATTTATTCATTACCCTTTCCTATCATTTGTAACCAGTTAGATGTGAACATATATCAATAATATATCATCAACAAGTCATCACCACAAGGAACACAAGGAACACAAGATGTATGTACAACTTTTCTTTTTATTATGGACATCAATCCAGAGGTTTATCAACAACAACTGAATAGAGTACAACTTTACAAGATCACCAGATCTATTATGCAAGACTCATCTTACATACTCAGCACCAATTGAAATGAGGCAAAAATCCTCAACAGATATCAATCTGTCAACAGGTACGTGACTTGTCAGTAGTGCAACCCGTGTGTGTATGCGCCCTGCCTCACTACAACACGTGTATGTACGCGTCCAGTGTATACAACAACCTTCTGAGGTGTTAGGTTTTATCCTTCAAGATCAACTCAGATCATCTGCAAACAATATATCATTCTCTTCTGTCTCTGACTGTCCAATCTACCCACCAGCCAGTCACAACACATCCAAGCTCTCCAATAGCTTGTTCATGCTCCACAACAAATCAATATGATTGTTATCTCAATCATGTATAAACAACTAGTATACCACAACAATCATGTCATCACTGAATCAAAAGAGTACTGCTCACTCCATCAACCAAATCAACCAAACTGAACCACATCATAGAAGCCATACCAAGAATGCCCTAAGAATTCACAACACATCAAACAATAGTATCCATCAAGACAATAATGT
>JZKD02S1695074.1:16767-28942 GCA_000966675.3 Picea glauca | reverse complement strand
ATTTTCTTTTATCCTATAATTATTTATTGAAACATAGATTCACCTTAAATTTAGCTTGTACACAATATTTTTAATATCATCGATATTATGCAAAATAACTTCTTATTTTATTCCCTAATAATTTAACCAATATTGACATCAGTATGCCATCCCCTCATGAATTGTTGATGATTTTTACTAGAGTCTCAAACACTTCTAAATATTTAATAATTAAATATTATAAATATATTATTATAAAAGATCAATTTCATTTTGTTTTTATTATAAAATTCTAAAAACCAAATATCATAAAAATATATGTGAAAAAAATTCAAAATTATTTACCTCATCTTTCAATATGGTTAATTATTACTTCTATCTATATAAGAAGTAAATAGAGATTGGATTAAGGGAGTTTTTCATATTCACCATGTTTAACTCAAGGATTTAACTCAACAATTAAAAGAAGTGTTATGGGCTTTTGATGTGGTTTCATTTACTCGTGTTTTTAAAGAGAATAATGTTGAAGTCGATCTTATATTCAAAAAAGGATCAATATTTGGCCGAAGGATATGGCGAGGGAGATTCAATCTCTACCACATCTTATCTTTGAGTTCTTGTTTCTCAATGGTTTTCATTTTTTTTCTTTAAGCTCAAAAGATACAATAGATATAGTTTTGTTTTCTACTTATATGTGTATTAAGGTGTTTTGGACATATTATGACTTTTTTTACAAAGGCCGACAATTTCATGATGTAATGTGAGGCTTTATGGCCGGAGGGTAGGACGATAGTTCTAAGTGATCGACACTAATCTTTTTTGTCTAAATATTAGCTTTTAGTTTGAAAATGTTAAACTTGTTGCATGTTTTTATCCTCAACTCTTAAATCATTTTCTAATGTCATTATTCACCTAATTTGACTTGATAATATTTTTTAAACAAAACAATGCAATATTAACTAGGAAAATGATTCATTGAAAAGTTGTCTTTTATTTTCTCATATCTATTTTGAGCATACCAATTTTCATACAACATTGTCTTAAAAAAATTAAGTGGACACGACAACTTTATAAAGAATGGTTGATTCTTGGCTTGCAAGATTTTATGGTTAAAAACTTTAGTTGAAAAAAGGGGTGGCCACTTAAATTTATTTGTATTATGCTATCAATCGTCACTTCCTTCCAAGATCTTGAAGAATATGAAGTCACGAGATAATATCCCATTGTATCTAATTTCTTCAATTCATGTCTTTAAGTTAACAACCTCCACCCAACCATACCATACTCTATGTATCCACTTGTAGTTCCAAAAAAAACACAGGTTGATTTGTTGCCTTGTTAACCATAAATTGGGAAGCTCATATTTTGGGCTAACATTTAGTGAGTTGAAAATTATTGGTAATAAAAAGAATGATGTATAAAAACCAATGTGTCAAGTTCTCCCTTGATATGCCATATATTCTATCGAAAGCATTATCATTTCACTAGATACTTAGGATTCTATGCATTCAAGGCTTTCATAAATGTCAGCATAAAACTCCTTGATTGAGGAAAGAGTTAATTGATCCTTCCATCATATAACTTTTCCCTTGACCATCTCTCCCTTCCCATTAAGAGATGTGTTAATCATAAAATTTGATTAAAGTTGGCTACTTCCTACACAAATCTTATCCCAACAACATGATATTTATTAAAAAGTATGATATTCCAACTAATTTGTTTCATATGGATCAAAGAGATCCAATAGTCGTACTAAACCACATTACTTTAAATCCCAATCCAAATAGTTCATACTTCCTTCTTAATCTAAAAATCTAAGGTTTGGATCTCACCAATTATTTTCCCAAATATAAATTTTCAATACCTTTTTTCCAACAAAAAAATTGCTTATTATATTAATATATCATTTGTTCACATGGAAAAAAACTGAGCCAGTTACATACAACCTCCAAACTGTGAAAACTTAAGTACGAGTCTGTTTGCATAAGGTAGGATCCGAGCCAAAAAAACATAATGAAAGGGCTGTAATTCTCACTGTCTCTTTGTAGCTTTCCTTGAAACAAGTATAACCTCAAAAGAGAAACTGACAACCTTCAGTTGATTATGTTAAAATAAAACACTATAAGATGAGATGTATGCTAAAAGAGATTAATAAAGAGAGTGGGGCCCTCATGTCCATCAACCCAATGGTTGTATGCGATTTTTCCTTCTTGCTTCTGGACTGCGATCTTGGAGAGTAAATCAACATCCTTGTTGTGATCCCTATAGATATGTGTGAAGCTGATCTCCCTGAAGAAGGTTTGGAGCTCTCTGATTCTGTCCTTCCAACCCAAAAGAGAAATAACCTACAGTTTTCCTCTGCGATTCAACCAATCGATTATGATTTTGGAGTCACCAAAAAATTGTAATGCTTCAATGCTAAATCTAGCTGCCAAGTTTAGAGTAGCCCAAAATCCGAGTAATTCTTCCCTAGTGTTGGTTCCTGGACCATAGTTAAAGGTCCATTTGTAAAAGAATTATTAGTTAACCTTATCAATCCCCCTGCCCCACTATGAACACCATTAGAATGTGCTGCTCCATCAAACCAACCTCCAGAAGTGCCTCCTTGTAAGTGGATCTTGACTTTTTTTGGGATCGCCACTTTTGTTGGAGTTGTCGTGTTAGAAACAATTCTGAGTGTTTTATAAACGAATGCAATTACAGAAGGGATCCCATTTTCAAATACTTTCTTGTTTCGTTCCAACCAAACAAACAAGTATACCAATGAAGGAAGGGTGAGATAGTTTCTCTCCTTTTTGGCCCAATTTTCATAACAAATAGTTAAAGCGTTCCCTTCCCAATCAGAATTTAACTTTCGTTCACTTTTTATCCTATCCCAGACTTGTCTTGTGAAGGAGAATTTAACAAAAAGATGCAACACTGTCTCTGAATCACTTGAACACAATTGGAAAATACTGGGTCCTTCCCAGCCTTTCCGTTGCAATATGTCCCAAGTAAGAATTTTATTTTCAATGGCTAGCTAGGTGAACAGTATGATTTTTTGTGAAAGGTTCCAGGACCACAGGTGTTTTCTCCAGCCACCAATAGATTGATGCCAGATTTTATTTGTTAAAGCAGTATAAACATTTTTGACAGAATTAAGTCCCGATTTGTCCCCTCGAATCCACATGAGATCATCCTCTTTGTTTTGTAGCTGCACACCCGATATTGATAGCACCCTGCAAAAGTCATCCCATTCCAATGCCAAGTCACTAGTGAGCCCGATCTCATCATTGGTTTTCCAGCTGACTGAAAAAAAACCCTGTCCTGGAGATACCTCTTGCTTGGTAAAAGTATCTAATGTTTTTAAAGTTTAAGGAAGATATGAGCTCTGGAGATAAGAAAGAGGACTTCTCCAGTCCCAATATATAGTCCTTACCAATAATTACCAAATTACCAGACTCTGGATTCCAACACAACCAGTGAGTGATCAGATTTACTGACTTCACCAGATTTTTCCAAGTCTGTGAGGCCGCTCTCGCTGTGGAATTAGCTATTTTGAACTAGGTGGAAACTGAAAAATAGGGGAGATATTTGTCTTTTATAACTGAATGCTAGATCTCCTCCTTTGTCAACACATGCTGGAGAGAATTTGCAGCTAAATATTTTTTTAAATGAAAAATATTTCTAATCCCCCAACCTCCCTTTTGTTTTGGTTTGGCAAGAAAATCCCAATTGCATAAGTGAAAATGTGTTTTTTCTATACATCTCGACCAGAGAAAATTGTAAGTTAACTTTATAATCTTGTCTAGTATCGAGGCTAGTATGGCTACTAGTGCCATCTGGAAAACAATTTGACATTCAAGTACTGCTTTGATTAGAGCGAAGCGACCTCCTAGGGAGAGCCATCTGTTGCAGCAATGACCAATTTTTTCTCAAACTTTGCTGCTAGACGAATCCAATCTGCTGCCTTATAAGAATCAAATTTTAGAAAGTAATTAAGATACTTAAAACCCTTAGATAGATCTACAAAGTTGTATGGGAAAACTTCTTTAAAAAGTTCCAAGGATGGCCCTTGAATTCGAGCAAAGTGAAAGGTCGACTTTGTCCAATTTATCTTCAAACCCTAAGCACTACAAAATATGTTCAAAATGTATTTTATTTCCTTCCATTCCTCTAAGGAGTAATTTTTCATGATTACAACATCATCAACAAAGAAAATATGAAGGATCTTTACAATCCTATAAACCTTCACCCCTGTTAGCTTCCTTTCATCCTGTCCTTTTTTTAGCAGTAGGATAAGACCTTCCATGATCAAAATAAACATCAACGAAGAGAGTGGACAACCCTGCCTCAAGCCTCTGTCACTGTGGAAAAAAGGTGATGTCTCACCATTTATAAGGACTGCAAAGTTTGCACTAGTCACACAACTCATTAACCACTTTGTGTTTTGTTCATTGAAGCCCGATTGAATAAGAATCAATCGTAAAAATTCCCAATCAATACAGTCAAAAGATTTCATTAGATCCATATTCAAGATTATCACCTTTGATTTCTTCGTCTTTATACTATGCGAGCATTCCTGGGCCATGCTAATGGCATCCAAAATCTGTCCGCCCTTTAAAAACCCCAATTCTTCACCCGACAGAGTCCACGAAAGTATAGGCTTTATCCTATTTGCGATAACCTTTGTTATTAGTTTATAACACAAGTTACAAAGAATGATGGGTCTGTAATTTCCAAAAGTAGAAGGATTGTTTACTTTTGGAATTAGAGTCAAGAAAGTCGAGTTTACATAACCTATCACTTTTCCACAGGACCTTGTATCTTCCACCATTTTGAGCAGTTTGACACCCACTAAATCAAATAAATGTAAAAAGAACTTGATTGTCTATCCATTGGGGCCCAAACTTTTGTCTTTTGCAAATGACTTTAGGACTTCCCATATTTCCTGCTTAGTGCAAGGGCTATCCAGAAGTAAGGAATCCTCCTTTGTGATGAAATGAGAGAAAAGTATGGCTACAAAGACTTGGTCTACAATACTTGTGTGATCAAAATCCCCATAAAAATATTTAAAGTTTTTTGTGGCTGCTAACTTGAGTGCTTCCTGACCATAATGGATTTTTCCAGTCTCATCTTTAATTTCCCAAATGTGTTTTTTATTTCTGCTAGAACTTGCATAGTGATGAAAGAAATTTGAATTTTGATCTCTGCTTTTAATCCAAGTTGCCTTGCTCCACTGTCTCCACAAAATTTCTTCTTCTAGGAGGATCTGATTTCGTTCAATCTCTAAAATATTCAAGACATTGTCCCTACCTCGATTTCCCCCCTCCTGTGAATCTACTTGTAGGCTGGCCTGTAATTCTCCCTCCAGTTGTTCCAGTCTTAGAAGCTTTTGCCTTCTATGTTTTTTTTCCCAGGATTTGATTTTCTATTTTAGGGTCTTTAGTTTCCAAACTAACCATTGTTGCGCTCCCAGTTCGTTCTTAAATATTGGGTCTTTCCAGACTTCTTTTACTAAAATCAAGAATTCTTCTTCAAGCAACCAGCTAGAGTTTAGATTAAAGGGACACACTATCAAAAAAGGAAGAGAATCAAATTGCAGTAGAATTGGAGCGTGGTCCGAAAGATAAGGGTATGCCACCCATGACCTGATCCTTCCTTCGCCAATTACCAGATCTTCGGTAAAAACCACCTGATCTAAACATTTAGAGATAGACTCTGATCCTGTTCGATCGTTTTGCCAAGTTGGAACTAGCTCGTCTGGAGCTATATCCACAAGACAATGTGCCTGAAAAAAAATATTGAAGTACCCAACCAACTGGTTCGGATGTGCCGAGGCTCCCCATACTTCCCCGACATTTAAAGTGAGATTAAAGTCCCCTGCTGCTATCAGATTCTTATGTGCTAGCAGGCCCCTGGTGGCCACCTTGTCCCAAAATAATTTTCTGACAGAACATGGTCCATAAACATTAAGAAGTGAAATCGACTGTTTATTCCAAAGACAGGTACCTGCCAAGAAAATTCCACCAAAGCACAGGTAAGGGACTAGTTCGAATTTTGAAGGGTCCCAAGTCACTAAAAGTTCCCCAGAATTTCCTACCGAGTTAACAATACATGTTAGCCAAGAGGGTCGAAAGGTGTTCAAAAAAATTCTGGCCTTATTTCTATCGACCAACATTTCTTGTAGGAAAATGATATCTGGAGAAGTCCTACTAAGAAGTATTCTAAAGGAGGTTGATTTCAGGGTCCCCCTCACCCCTCTAATATTGAGGGAGAGCAAGATCATGGCTTGGCCATAGCAAGGGATTTAATGCCTCTAAGCGCCCCAAAATCTGAAAGAGTTGTTTGATGTACCTCTGAAAGAGAAGGAGTGTTTTTTTCCTTTTTATGTGCACTTCTGGTTTTTATAGGGGAGAGATCAAATCCTAACCCCTTTGACCAAGTATAATTCTTCCTCAAACCCAGCCATGTCTTATCCGGACGTCCCGAGACCCCATGAGGCTCCAGTTTATGATAGACACTTCTCCCCTGAAAGGTTGGAATAGGTATATTAGAGAGAGCCTCCTTGTAGGTCGGGATCAAGGTATCTAAAACAGCTCCTATGGAACTTTCACTAGCTTTTGATTCTCTAAAACCCGGGTTGATACTACACCCTTCTGGCTCACTGAACACAACTCTTACACCCCTCAAATCCTCTGATTCATAAGAAAGGGTGTCAACTGGAGTGGAGAAATCCTGTTTGTATCACCTGTAGTTCTAAAAAAATCCCAGGGTTTCACAGAAACAAAGGATGGAATACCCTCTCTCCCCCCCACAAAGAGTCAATGGGTGTTGTAAAAGGTAGGCAAGTACCTTCCCGAGCCTATGACTTATCCACCGAGGGTAAAATCAAGGACCTTGCACACATTAGAGAAGAAGAATCCAAAGTGTCTCTTTCCCAAGCCGACAATGAGAAAAATAAAGAAGGGAAAATAGACTTTAGCTTACCAGTAACAGTATCCGAGAAAGCTGAGTCAATAGATCCTTGTGCCTTTGGGAAGAAGGTGTTTAAAACTCATGAATCCACTCCTAGTGAATCGACTCTGGTCGACAAATTTAGCATAGTGTCTTCCAACTGTTCCTCCTCCACAAAACCAGGACAAAGTCTTCTCAAGTGGTTCATCTGTCGACAAAAAGAGCACCTGAATGGAATTCCCAGGTAATCCAACTTTTGACAGACATAATGTCCTCTCCAATCAATATCTAAGGATTCCAACGATCCTGCGTGTATGTCTAATTCAACCAAGACCTTTGCCAATTTTTTGTCTGAAGATACGAGAACCTGTTTATCATATTTGATAAAGTGGTCAAGTGCATTCCCAATGGCCTCTAAGGATTTCTCCTTCCATAGGTGCAGAGGCAACCCAGGTAAAAGGACCCAGAGGTGATGCAAACATAATTAATCATGTGTCGGGTTGAAGCTGACTCGCCAATGCTTCAACATTAAACTACCTCCATCTAAAATCCAGAACCGATCCAGGATAAGTGAAGTGTCCTCATAAGTTTTAAAGTGAAAGCCAAACCACCCTCTCTTCATGTAAAAAACATTTGGCTCGTAACCCAGTAGAGGTCGCCAGGAAGACTATACCCACTCTGCAATACTATTTTTTCACATGGAATGGTAGGAGAGATGACCCACTAAAGTGCACATCGCCAGGCTGACTGAATCTTCCAATCCAACATCTACCCCTAGCACCATTTTTCTCTTAGCCTAGTTTGAAATCCACAGTATTAAACTCGACTTTCTTCCACCAGTAGGATTACGGGCTCCCCCCACCCGTGGAAAAACACCTGCAGAGGTCCCTAAAAATCTCGACTCCATTGAGGGGAAAGGAGCAGTTCTATGTCGAGTTATGGACCCTGCTGGAAAGTTTACTGGAGCAACAAAAGAAACGCCGGGGATAAGTACAAGAGGTTTTACCACAATGTTCTAAGGAAAGGGCTTTAAGTTCGTCTTCCTCGGAAGGGATACACTAACAAACTTGCCTTTGACACTAATCTTAGCTAAGGAAGAAGGAATGAATCCCTATCTAGTAGGAGGCTCTGCTAGAGAGTTCGTTGGAGAAATGGAGGCGTCAGAGGATAAGGCAAAAAATTTATCCGATCCAAAGGTGGAAATGAGCCCCAAATCCGACTTCCTTGAGGAGTTAATTCCCGCACAGTGCGTTAGCTCGTCGGCCGAGGTGAAGAGACCCGCACTGCGCTTGAGTGCCTCGTCAACCGCACCCATGAGTGTGATGACGTTAGCCTCCATCGGTGTGCGTCTCTAATGAGTTAAGACACTGCCACCTATACTCCACTAAGGAAGATGCTAGGAGACAAGAACATAGGACTGACTCAAGTAGTTAAGCCCCCTGCTGTGAAATGACAGTCAAAACAGTTGTGAAATGACAATGTGTAGAGTCTGGCGGTTTAAGAACCTCCGCTAAACAAGGGTTTAGCTAAGAAACCCTGAAAGAAACTGGGAAAAATCCAAGAAGAACCTCCACCTAAGTCGCTGGCTCCTTCAACAATACCGAGAATTAGACTAAAGCTAGAGTCTGGGCCCCCCAAACCCCCAAAAATGGAATAAATAAATGTTTTCATCCCTGTCCGTCATTGAAGGTGTGTTGCAGGTTTCGAAAAGTTGTTTCAATACCTATATCTCCAAAATCATTAAAAAGGAACAATATAATTTTCAACCATGCCTTTTCCTTTCTACTATGTTTCTTATCTTGGGTTATAAACTATTCAAATGATTTGCTTAAATAAACATAGCAAATGTTTATTGGCAAAATACTTCTAATTACACCATGTTAAAATTTTAATGATTAGAAATGAAGAAGTCTCATATCCTTTTTAATCCATTTGCTTTTGTGAGGATCACTTGTCCCATTTACACCACAACACATAGAGCGGTCCAATTTATTACTCATAATGGGGAGCCCACATATATTGCAAATATTAATTTTCATGATTAGAAGTGAAGAAGTCTCATATCCTCCTTAATCCCTTTGCTTTTTTGTTATTCCCATATATATGAGAATTGAAGAAGTCTCATATATTATTCCCATTTGCACTAAAGTACATATAATGATCCAATTTGTTACTCAGGATGGGGAGCCCATATGTATCGTAAGAATATTTTGGCTATCTTGTTACATATGATCTTAGGAGTGTAGTCGATGGAAGATACATAGTTAATTGTTTTCGAAAAAATGGTAAATTTTAATTATATAACTTTCTTTTAATATAACTATTATTTCAAAAACTTAGTGATTTCTCAATTCTTTTTAGAAACGACACTCATTCTTTTAATAAATAATTTCTTAATCTTTTCTTTAAAAAAACCACCCAATTATTCAATAAAACATTCAGAACACCAAAATATTTGAAAACTGTATGTTTATTAATCAAAGTTTTACCACGTATTGTAGTGATTAATCAAATAATCTCCATCAATGTAAAGGCAATCATAAAAATTGAAATTGTTTTTGCAAACTTAACCTTCATTCCCAAAACTTTATAAAAAAATGTCGAAGTATTTCTTTTTTTACATGAGATTTAGTTTAATCATCACAAACCATGAGCATAGTGTCATCAACAAAAAAATGTTGATACATAAACAAGTGAAGAGAAAAATCCATTCTTTTTATTACACCCATATTTTTTATCCACTTCAAAATAGAGGAAATATTCGTGTCAATAAAATATTAAAAAAAAAATTAAAAACAAAAAATGTTGATTAACTATACATAAAATAGATTTTTTTAATTAAAACTTACTTAACGATAAGAACATTTGTTACTTTAAAAGGCTCTTTGCCCACAACAAATTGTTCCAATTGTTGCATAGTATATATGTCTCTTAAGGATAACTATAAAGACATCCCAAACAACATACACAACACGTAAACAACTTTTACATTCTTTGATAACTATGAAGACATCCCAAACAACATACAAGACATGTAAACAACTTTTACATTCTTTGCAAAATACATTACCTCTTCAATAGCTATCATTTTATCCATTCTCTTCATGTAAATGACAAAGCAAGTTTGGTTAGATAGTATCACTAAAGGATGGACCAAAAAACTTTAGTATGTTTGTTAATGTTTTTGCACTTACTTTGTAATCAATGTGTTGGATTACTGAGAGGGGGGGTGAATCAGTAATAACGTAATTATAATCCTTTTCTTCAAATGTTATATCAATGTAGAATTATTATCCAATAATGAACAATAATAAATAAACAATCACACACATACACAGTNTTTACACTTTGAGGTCCTTTAGGGGCGAGCAGTGTTGGGAAAACACTTCGAGGTCCTTTGAGAGCGTGCGACTACTGGTGTTAGCTTCTTTTCTAGTTCTGTTGGGGTTTTTTGTATCTCTTTTTACAACCTGCATGCTGGGATGTGTGTGTAATTGTTTTCTTTTTTAGCATAGTCTCTGGACTAGTTCTGCTATGAACTCTTGTGGGGTGTTGAAGATGTAAAAAATTATATTTTCACTAATATAATGAACTAATTTTCTACTAGAAAAAAAAAAGTTTAAACTTTCATTTACTTATAAAACATAATTTTAAAACTTAACTTTAACTTGCATAAAAATATATGGAAGACTACGGTGCATATGAAAGTTTAAATATACATATGCAAATGCAAGATAATAATGTATTAAAAGAAAATTTAAATTTTAATAAAAATAAATTAAATTAAATTTTAATAAAAAATTTTAAATATAATAATATTAAGATGTTAGTACGTTTACAACTATTTCAAACCATGAATTTTAAGTCAAAATATATGATGAAAGATAATGGGTTTATGAATTATTATTTTTCTAATGTATTCTTAGTTTTGGTCTTCAGCGATAAAGACACTTTTAAATTATTTTCGTTTCACGTGAAAGGCTACCACCCATGGTGGAGTAACAATTTCCTAGAGATTTCCTTTCATCTATTCAACATGGAACTCCATAAGAGAAGCGTTGTATATGGCCCCACCAACCCAATCGTCGAATTCTACACGACACTTCATATGAAATATATAAATGTGTGTGGGGGGATAGCTAAGAACACGCAGCTCAGTAAGAACATAAAGCTTAGAGCGCTTTGAAATACGTTGTCATGAGAGACAGAGAAATGGATATTCTTCTTCTGATCTCATTGCTTATTGACCCAAGTAGACATTTATTTCAAATATGTTCCACATGATCTTTAAATAACTCTCTTTCAACAACACTATATGGCTAGGTACAATCTATAGCAAACTTCGTAATATAACCCCCCAATACACTATCCAACCAAAAATCAATTGAACACAAGATATGATTACTTACAGTATTAACTTGCTAAATCAACTTAAGTGTCCAACTTCTCGGAATAATAGTGCAGAATGTTCCTCTTTTCAGCTAACCTCTGTAACCACTTAGCCAAAATTATCGAAAATTCAACAAAGAAAATCTCATGTAAATCTATAAATACATACCTCTGTAACCACTTTTCAGAGCTGATCTATGGGTTCTTATTCTGATCTTTGGAAAAATTGCCCTCCTTCGTCTCTAGCCATTGTCCTATCTCTTCCTTAGTCGACCTCCACATTCCCCTCAATCATAGATCCTAGTCTTGAAAATGGAACCATTTGTTGGTGTGTGATGGGGAGACCCAGGGTTCAACATGAATTCACCAACAGAACCCTCAGATACCATCCCTTTTGGCATCACTCGCAAGCAGGTGAAGTCTCACCCAAGGTATCTATGGGAACTGCAAGAACCAGGTTTCTGCAGTGATGAAGGGATGGGAGGCAGTCCTCATGACCATTACACCTAACATTAGTTCATTATACCTTATACCATGTGAGTAGAAACATAATAACATGCAACATATTCAGAATAACAAACATGTATCATATGCGTGCAATAAATAGAACAACAAACACATCATGACACATAGACACCATATTTAACGTGGTTCACCCAAAATGGGCTACATCCACAATGACTAGATTCTTATTATATTATTTAGAATCTTCATTACAAAATATGTGCAATGTGTTCATACATCATTCCCTTTCTGTTCTCCTATCCATCTATCTATCTTTGTCACTCTTCACTCTTTCATACTTGCATACATTGCACACTCGCATACTCTCATACTTATTCGCTCTCCTCCCTATCCCAAAAACTTTTAC
>JZKD02S1695074.1:0-16757 GCA_000966675.3 Picea glauca | reverse complement strand
ACCTGACACTTTCTTATTTTGTAATTCTTTTCTTTAATTATCTTTAGGGCCTACATGTACTTCCTTCTTCAATTCACTTTGTCATCTTCAAAAATTCATTTTTCCTCAACCATGAAGATCCATGTGACGTGCCACATACCACCAAAAACAACATGATGTATAATATACATCCATGGGTGTTGTATCTGCATGTGCATTGTCCTTCATGTCCAAATACCTTCATCAATCTTGCAGTCCAAAACCCATGACTAGGGTTGACATCAATGACAACAACCAATCTTCCAACAGGGGAAACATTCAACTTCTTGTTCGAATTATTATTTCAAATTACTTATGCCCATTTTCCATCAATATCATTGTTGGCTTGAGAATTATTTTGAGCTTGATTTGACTGTATGACAACAAGCTGACTAGGGGTGAAGTTGGGCTATCAATGAGAATTTATTTTGTGGTTAGGAATCTGGAAATGGAAACATATGTTTTGCAGGTTAATATATTTGATTGATTGTTCCAACATCTTATCTCCTACTTAAAAAATACAAATCCCTTCAAGTCTTTAGAGAGGTTAATACAAAGGAAAATCCTTTTATAGGGCCTGGATTTTAAAAGTGTGTATTCCCATGGTAGATGAACACTCCAACCTATTTATACGTGTTCTCAAGGAAAGGTCCAAACTACATGAGATGGATGAGGAACTTGATCCACATGGGATAGGAAAGTCGACCCATATGGTAGGTTGAGAAACCCTTCTCCCACTAAGAGAGCACTACTAGGGTATTATTACATACCCAAAGACCACATGTAATGACTTCATGGGCATGGGATTCCTTACATAATTGAAACAAGAAGAAGTCATTGGTCATGCTCTTGATGTGGCGGTAATGACACTCATGAGGTTCCAAAACCTCTTTAACCTAATTCTTAATGATAGATTATGACAAAATCTCCCTACAAAATAACCAAAAATGTTTTGTTCTTCAACTGCAACACATGCATTATCATATCTAAATAAGCAAATATCAATATAAGTTTCCTTAGTGTTAAGATTACCTTGTAATATACTTTTAGGAGAAAATTTATTTAACACTTTCAATAATACCATCATTACTATCAATAATAGGGTTTTTACTATCAACTCCAATAATAATTAGGTCAAAATATCTACTATGCTTATAATATGTACAAGACAAAATAATAATAATATTTATACTCATAACAACTAAAAACCATCACCAAACCTAAACATTTAAATACTTCTGGAATCAAATTTACTCAAATATATAACATTCAACCTATCTCAACACATCCTATTCCATATAAAGTGGATTAGGGATTTAAAAATGAAAATTGGATTCCCTACAAATATCACACTTCCTAACTTAGGACAATGAAAATGTCAATGTCAGTGTTGCGGGGCTTTTGGATATTCTAATTCTGTGAATTAAATTTTTATAGAGGTATCTTTTTAGCATTTCAATAAATTCAATACATGCTAGGGTGATGTGTACAAAAGAGAAGGTTCTCTAAGAATTATGCATTTCTTCAACCTTAAGTAAGTGCTTTGGCCGGCCCAAAGTCAATGCTTCTAGAAAATCTACTTTACCGAATATTTCCAATCGTTCACTCTTTTCTCTCGAGATCTTGAAGTTATATTTTTATTCGAAAAAGAACAAAGTGGTCAATGGCGTGGCGGTGTTTTATAGGGGATTTGATTTGGCTTGTAAGTTGTATATTATGAACCATTGTTTTGGAAAGTTCAAAAACATAAGGTAAGAAATGTTAGTGTGTAAGAAATTTTCTAGTGTGTAAGAAAAGTTTAAAAACATAAGGTAAGAAATGTTAGTGTGTAAGTTGTATATTATGAACCATTATTTTGGAAAGTTCAAAAACATAAACTAAGAAATGTTAGTGTGTAAAAAATTTAAAGATAAAAGAGTTTATATTTATTGTTGGAAATAAATTCTAAGACAGAAGGAAGTTTGTGAACATTGTTTTTTTTCAAAGCATTCCTATTTTAACAATAAAGAACAACCAACTGATAAGTAAATAAACAATCAACAGGAAATTAATAACTAATTGATTTGTTATTAATAACTAATTGATTTGACAACAATCAACATTGCATTATGTTACAACTTCTATGTTATATAGTGAAATTTGATATAATATATTTGTAAAGACAACTATACCATATAAAATATATGTTTATAATATAATATTTTTTATATATTTAATGCAAAACTAAAGCTTTTTCATAAGAAATAGTATTTTTTCATAGTCATAGAAATTATTGAAGAAAACCATAGATAAATTTATGTAATGGAAAAAATAAATAAATAAATAAATAAAATTTCAATGAATCAAATAAACAACTATCTTTTTTTTAACTTTTTCAAATCTCTTTATGTAAGAATATTTGTTTTTTTTTACTTTTTCAAACCTTTTTACATAAGAATATTAAAAAAGGCAAAAATTCAAAAAATTAGAGAATCAATTATCTTGTGTTTTCTTTTTCAACCTCTTTCTTAATCTAAATTATTTACCGATAATAAAAATTGGAGTTCATTTCATACTTTTAAACCCTCTTAAAAAACAAAAGTTCAATGAATGAAAGAACTGAATTTTGTTTTTTTTACTTTTTCAACCCTCTTCCTTAATCAAAACTATTTGTTTATAATAAAAACTGTGATCTATTTCATTCATGGTAGTAGATACTTCAATTTTGGAGCCCGAGGTAAGAATACCTATGTGTACAAGTATGTGTTCTCATGTATGTAAAATGACACAGAAGGTTAACTTAATATCCTTATAAAGCATAAAAAAATGCATCTAACTTAATTAATTAATTAATATAATAAGAGAGTGTTCTCAAAATTTGCATAAAAGTACTTGCATGGAATATGCATCTCATTTGTTTTCCCAAAATGGTTGACACATGGATTTCCATTTTTTTAATTTTTTTGTATACTTACAAGTCTTTCTTTGCTATCGGTTTGGAAATGTACAAGGCATAGTCGCTAGATTGAACTTGAAAGTTGTGGGGAGTGGAACTCCCAACTTCATTTCTTCTTTTAAGAACTTTACACTACTAACTTTGGTCCACTAGTGAGAAGGGAACCATTCTCATTCTCAGGTACATAAAAAATCACTTTCTAAGGATTTTCATTTTTAAACGATCGAAAGATGTAAAAATTGGTGGCTAACTATTTATTTGGTAAGAATGGAACCATTGTAAGGTACATATAAACTCTATTTTCGAGGATTTTCATTTATAAACAATCGAAACATGTAAAATTTGGTTGCTAAATGTCTATATCATGGAATTACTATTTTGAATTTCAATTTGTTGCAAATTCATTGATTGTTCCAATCGTGGCCTTATGATACTGTGATAGCTCCCTCAGGCCCTCATAGAAACCTGCTATTGGGTAAAGCTACAACCATTGCTCTGCAAGTTTTAGTTTCCTTGTTGCAAGAACCATTGATAATTGAAGCCTCTGTGGTTCATGTGGCTACAACATTTGATTCCTTCTCCCCCCCCCCCAACTAGGAAATGTAGATTCAAGGTTACTAGATTGAAGATTTAGTGGTTGCAATGTTGCTTTCTTTTTTGTAAAATGCAAAACGCAGGATGCATGATCCGAATTGGATCTTGGAAAATGTTTGTAAGTGTTGTAAATAAACATGTTTCTTTTCATTTCGTTTTATTTGGTCCTCTGGGACAATGGGAAGGTGAAATGAACATCTATAACAATTGGCCTTCCAAAAGCATCCCATTAAAAATAATGAGAGCTACAATGAAGAGGACAAGGAAGGGAGATTCAAGGAGAAAGAGGGAAGGACAATAGCATAAATTGAAGCTTGAATAGGGAAACATGCTTGAGGTTGAGTGGACGAAGGATTTAATGTGCCTATTCACTCTAAGCGAAGGTGTCTCTTAGCCATGACATCTGTAATTTTTTTCTTTACTATGAGTAACAATACACAGGCTCAATGTATAGCTCACCCCTTTGTAATTTTCTCCCAAGCATAATAAAATAATCCCATTTAAATGATGAAATATGTGAGTTAATGCATTATGTTCTTCGGGTATTATTGTGATGATTTACCATGATCTAATTCATACTAAATCGAAGTAAATTTTGAGCCAGTAGCACCCATCCACATAATCTATTTATTGTTGGGCGTTTAAAGTTTCTTATTGGTCAATTTCCTCTTTGCCTGGGCGATTCCTTGTTTGTCTCCGATGTTTTCTCTGTGCCTAGGAAAGTTCACTACTACCTGGGCATTTCCCTTTCACCCATAGGTTGTACGAACACCATACGGGCTAGACAAAGTCTGTACATGCCAATAACTAGTTGTTGGGTGAATTTATAGATCTATGGGCATTTTTTGTCCATTGTTGAGCATATAAATTCATCCTTGTATTTTTTATTTTTTTTTGGGGACCAAAATCGCCCCTAGATGTTTTTTTGTTTGTCTGGGGTCACCAAATTTCCCTGCAAACGTTTTTCCTTTGTTTTTGAAGAACGAATCCGCCCTTTGGATATTGTTTTTCAAATGTTGGTTGATTCACGACTGAGCTTTCATTTGGTCGATTCGACCATCAAAGCATCCGATTGGGATTTCATTTGGTCAACCCGGCCACTGGAGTAGTTGGTCGAGATTTCATTTGGTCAACTCGGCCATTAGAGAATCCAACATGGATTTCATTTGGTTGACTCGACCACTGGAGTAGTCGATCGATCTTTCATTTGGTCGATTTGATCATTAGAGCATCTAACTAGGGTATCATTCAATCGACCCGACCATCAAAGCATTCGACTGGTCAATCATTGTGCCGAATCAACTTGTGGGTGGTCAACAGGCTTATTAGTTTGGTCGACTTGGTTTTTTACTGACATATTGTAGGACTTACAACTAGTTGAAGAAGATCAAGATAAAAGAATAAGATTATTTTGCAGAAGCATCCGTGTTGGTGAGACGGGCGGGCCATAGGCCTACCATTTACAAATCAATGCATGCAAAGCCCAAATTAGAACATGGTAATGGGAATAATGGTGGGAACTGCAACAATTGAGTAATGATAGAAGACATTGTATATTAAAAGGTATTCAAATAAAACTATGGTGTAGTTAATATTATAGAAAGATATCCACATCATTTTGAACACATTATGAATAAAATATATAGTTAATTTTGTAGCAAGTATCCCTATAATTCTGAGCACATCATGAATAAAATCAAAAGCCAATATATGTTAGTACATATAAAAGACAAATTCCCTTTCATATATGAGTGATCTATGTATGGGTAATTGCTTTGTATACTTGTGTGCTTAGATAATTTGATGGACAACATAGGCAATAACAAATAGCACCACAAATCAATACAAATGCAAGAGTATGGCGATGGTGGTGTTAGCCATAGGTTGATATTTCCCCTATAGAACACAATCCTCATCAAGGACAATTCTCCTCTGTGCAACCATTCACTCAACATAATATTGAGATTTTCTAGGCTTTGAATCTTCAACAACTAGTACAACTTGATCTTTATTTACAAAACAATAAGTGAAATTTTAATCATCTAATTCCCTCACAAGGCGAAGAGGTTTTGAGAATTAAGGTGTTGATCTCTTTGTGAGAATTGTCTGAATTGCTTTGTTGGGACAATGGTGATGAATATGAGGATATAGAGTTCATTCTATTATAGAAATTGCAAGGCAATGAAATAAGTGTGAGTCTTAATGGATGTCATTGGTAGTTTTCTTGACAATATTAGAAGTTGTCACTATCTGACATCCCGGAGGTAATTTCCTCATAATGATAGTAATAAGGAGAACCTTGTAGATGACATAAATAAGTAGGTCTCAACGGGCAAGGAAAATGAAAAACAACGTAACAAAATGTATAACAAATGGTGTATTTTGATTGGTTGCATAGACCAATCCTGGGAATTTGGGAATTTAGTGTTCACTATATAAATGCATTACAATGTAATTATTGATTAATATGAGGAAGGAATTGGAAATTTTTATAGTTAGTAAAGTTTGGGATTGGATCTTTAAGTTTTGTAATTAAATTTGTTGGTTTATTTAAAAAAAAATAGACATTTTTTCTTGGATTGATGAGTTTAATGCAATATAAAAATTCAATAGAGTAAAATTTCTCATTTTCATTTAACAAAGAAATATTAAAAATTTGTTAAAAAGTTCAACATAGTAAATGTTTTACTTGGTATAATAACTTTCTAATTTATCTAAACCTTTATTTGCATATTATTATTCAACTTAAAGAAGTGGATATGGATGTGACACATTTGCATTGGTTGATATAATTTTTGGGGTGCACCCTGCTATATGAGCTAGGAAACTCCTGCAAATTTTGTTTTCCCTTTAGTGCATTATCTCATAGAAGTGAAAAAAACAAAAACTAAGGAAGAGATTGATAATTGTGGACCATTTTCCTTATATAACATTGATTACAAAGTAAGTGCAAAAACTTTAACAAACATACACCATCCTTTAGTGATATTATCTAACCAAACTTGCTTTGTCATTTACATGAAGAGAATGGATAAAATGATAGCTATTGAAGAGGTAATGTACTTTGCAAAGAATGTAAAAGTTATTTATCTAACCAAACTTGCTTTGTCATTTACATGAAGAGAATGGATAAAATGATAGCTATGGAAGAGGTAATGTACTTTGCAAAGAATGTAAAAGTTGTTTACATGTCTTGTATGTTGTTTGGGATGTCTTCATAGTTATCAAAGAATGTAAAAGTTGTTTACATGTTGTGTATGTTGTTTGGGATGTCTTTATAGTTATCCTTAAAAGACATACATACTTTGGAACAATTTGTTGTGGCAAAGAGTCTTTTAGAGTAACAAATGTTCTTATCGTTAAGTAAGTTTTAATTAAAAAAAAATTATTTTATGTATAGTTAATCAACATTTTTTGTTTTTCAATTTTTTTTTTTAATATTTTATTGACATAAATATTTTCTCTATTTTGAAGTGGATAAAAAAAAGAATGGATTTTTCTCTTCACTTGTTTATGTATCAACAATTTTTTTTTGTTGATGACACTATGCTCATGGTTTGGGCATGGTTTGGGATGATTAAACTAAATCTCATGTAAAAAAAACAATACTTCAATTTTTTTTTTTATAAAGTTTTGGGAATGAAGGTTAAGTTTGCAAAAACAATTTTAATTTTTATGATTGCCTTTACATTGATAGAGATTATTTGATTAATCACTACAATACGTGGTAAAACTTTGATTAATATTGTAAAACTTTGATCAATAAACATACAATTTTCAAATATTTTGGTGTTCTGAATGTTTTATTGAATAATTGGGTGGCTTTTTTAGAAAAGATTAAGAAATTATTTATTAAAAGAATGAGTGTCGTTTCTAAAAAGAATTGAGAAATCACTAAGTTTTTGAAATAATAGTTATATTAACCTTATAAAGAAAGTTATAACATTAAAATTTACCTTTTCGAAAACAATTAACTATGTATCTTCCATCCACTACACTCCTAAGATCATATGTAACAAGATAGCCAAAATATTCTTACAATACATATGGGCTCCCCATCGTGAGTAACAAATTGGATCATCATATGTACTTTAGTGCAAATGGGAATAATATATCCTCACAAAAAAGCAAAGGGATTAAGGAGGATATGAGACTTCTTCAATTCTAATCATGAAAATTAATATTTGCAATATATGTGGACTCCCCATTATGAGTAATAAATTGGACCGCTCTATGTGTTGTGGTGTAAATGGGACAAGTGATCCTCACAAAAGCAAATGGATTAAAAAGGATATGAGACTTCTTCATTTCTAATCACTAAAATTAACATGGTGTAATTAAAAGTATTTTGCCAATAAACATTTGCTATGTTTATTTAGGCAAATCATTTGAATAGTTTATAACCCAAGATAAAAAACATAGTAGAAAAGGCATGGTTGAAAAATATATTATTTCTTTTTAATGATTTTGGAGATATAGGTATTGAAACAACTTTTCGAAACCTGCAACACACCTCTAATGGAAGACAGGGATGAAAATAATTATTTATTCAATTTTGGGGGGTTTGGAGGGCCCAGACTCTGGCTCTAGTCTACTTCTCGGTATTGTTGAAGGAGTCAGCTACTTAGGCGGAGGTTCTTCTTGGCTTTTTCCTAGTTTCTTTCGGGGTTTCTTAGCTAGACCCTTGTTTAGCGGATGTTCTTAAACCGCTAGACTTTACACACTGTCATTTCACAACTGTTTTGACTGTCATTTCACAACAGGGGCTTAACTACTTGAGTCAATCCTATGTTCTTGTCTCCTAGCATCTTCCTTAGTGGAGTATAGGTGGCAATGTCTTAACTCATTAGAGACGTGCATTGGTGGAGGCTGAATTCATCACATTCATGGGTGCGGTTGACGAGGCACTCAGGCGCAGTGTGGGTCTCTTCACCTCGATCGACGAGCTAACGCACTGTGCGAGAATTAACTCCTCGAGGAAGTCGGATTTGGGGCTCATTTCCACCTTTGGATCGACTAAATTTTCTGCCTTATCCTTCGACGCCTCCATTTCTCCAACGAACTCTCTAGCAGAGCCTCCTGCTAGACAGGGAGTCGTTCCTTCTTCCTTAGCTAATATTAGTGTTGAAGGGAAGTATGTTAGTGTATCCCTTACGAGGAAGACGAATTTAAATCCCTTTCCTTAGCACACTGTGGTAAAACCTCCTGTACTTATCCCCAACGTTTCTTTTGTTGCTCCAGTAAACTTTCTAGCAGGGTCCATAACTCGACATAGAACTGCTCCTTTCCCCTCAGCGGAACCGAGATTTTTAGGGACCTCTGCAGGTGTTTTTCCACAGGTGGGGGAGCCCGTAATCCTACTGGTGGAAGAAAGTCGAGTTTAAGACCGTGGATTTCAAACTAGGCTAAGAGAAAAATGGTGCTAGGGGCAGACATTGGACTGGAAGATTCAGTTAGCCTAGCATTGTGCACTTTAGTGGGTCATCTCTCCTACCGTTCCATGTGAAAAACTAGTATTGCAGAGTGGGTATAGTCTTCCTGGCAGCCTCTATTGGGTTACGAGCCAGAGATTTTTTACATGAAGAGAGGGTGGTTTGGATTTCACTTTAAAACTTATGAGGACACTTCACTTATCTTGGACCGGTTTTGGATTTTAGATGGAGGCAGTTTAATGTTGAAGCATTGGTGAGTCAGCTTCAACCCGACACATGATTAATTCTGTTTGCATCACCTCTGGGTCCTTTTACCTGGGTTGCCTCTGCACCTATGGAACGAGAAAGCCTTAGAGGCCATTGGGAATGCACTCGACCACTTTATCAAATATGATAAATAGGCTCTCGTATCTTCAGAAAAATTTTTGGCAAAGGTCTTGGTTGAATTAGACATACACGCAGGATCGCTGGAATCCTTAGATATTGATTGGAGAGGACATTATATCTGTCAAAAGTTGGATTACCTGGGAATTCCATTCAGGTGCTCTTTTTGCCGACAGACGAGCCACTTGATAAGACTTTGTCCTAGTTTTGTGGAGGAGGAACAGTCGGAAGACACTATGATAAATTTGTCGACCAGAGTCGATTCACTAGGAGTGGATTCATGAGTTTTAAACACCTTCTTCCCAGAGGCACAAGGATCTATTGACTCAGCTTTCTCGGATACTGTTACTGGTAAGCTAAAGTTTATTTTCCCTTCTTTATTTTTCTCATTGTTGACTTGGGAAAGAGACACTTTGGATTCTTCCTCTCTAATGGGTGCAAGGTCCTCGATTTTACCCTCGGTGGATAAGTCATAGGCTCGGGAGGGTACTTGCCTACATTTTACAACACCCGTTGACTCTTTGCGGGGGGGGAGAGAGGGTATTCCATCCTTTGTTTCTGTGAAACCCCAAGATTTTTTTAGAACTACAAGTGATACAAACAGGATTTCTCCACTCCAGTTGACACCCTTTCTTGTGAATCAGAGGATTTGAAGGGGGTAAGAGTTGTGTTCAGTGAGCCGGATGGGTGTAGTATCAACCCGAGTTTTAGAGAATCAGAAGCTAGTGAAAGTTCCATAGGAGTCGTTTTAGATACCTTGATCTCGACCTACAAGGAGGCTCTCTCTCATATACATATTCCTACCCTTTAGGGGAGAAGTGTCTATCATAAACTGGAGCCTCATGGGGTCTCGGGACGTTTGGATAAGATAGGGCTGGGTTTGAGGAAGGATTATACTTGGTCAAAGGGGTTGGGGTTTGATCTCTCCCCTATAAAAACCAGAAGTGCACATAAAAAGGAAAAAAACACTCATTCTCTTTCATAGGTACACCAAACAACTCTTTCAGATTTTGGGGCGCTCAGAGACATTAAATCCCTTCCTATGGGCAAGCCATGATCTTTCTCTCCCTCAATATCAGAGGGGTGGGGGGGACCCTGAAATCAACCTCCTTTAGAATACTTCTTAGTAGGACTTCTCCAGATATCATTTTCCTACAAGAAACGTTGGTCGATAGAAATAAGGCCATAAATTTTTTGAACACCTTTTGACCCTCTTGGCTAACATGTGTTGTTAGCTCGGTAGGAAATTCTGGGGGACTTTTAGTGACTTGGGACCCTTCGAAATTTGAACTAGTCCCTTACCTGTGCTTTGGTGGAATTTTCCTGGCAGGTACCTGTCTTTGGAATAAACAGTCGATTTCACTTCTTAATGTTTATGGACCATGTTCTGTCAGAAAATTATTTTGGGACAAGGTGGCCACCAGGGGCCTGCTAGCACATAAGAATCTGATAGTAGTAGGGGACTTTAATCTCACTTTAAATGTCGATGAAGTATGGGGAGCCTTGGCACATCTGGACCAATTGGTTGGGTACTTTAATATTTTCTTTCAAGCACATTATCTTGTGGATATAGCTCCAGACGAGCTAGTTCCAACTTGGCGAAATGGCCGAACAGGATCAGAGTCTATCTCTAAACGTTTGGATCAGGTGTTTTTTTTTTAAGATCTGGTAATTGGCGAAGGAAGGATCAGGTCATGGGTGGCATACCCTTATCTGTCGAACCACGCTCCAATTCTACTGCAATTTGATTCTCTTCCTTTTTTGATAGTGTATCCCTTTAATCTAAACTCGAGCTGGTTGCTTGAAGCAGAATTCTCAATTTTAGTAAAAGAAGTCTGGAAAAACCCAATATTTAAGAACGAACTGGAAGCGCAACAACGGTTAGTTTGGAAACTGAAGACCCTAAAATAGAAAATCAAATCCTGGGAAAAAAACCTTAGAAGGAAAAATCTTCTAAGATTGGAACAACTGGAGGGAGGATTACCGGCCAGCCTACAAGAAGATTCGCAAGAGGGGGGAAATCGAGCTAGGGACAATGTCTTGAATATTTTAGAGATTGAACGAAATCAGATCCTCCTAGCAAAAGAAATTTTGTGGAGACAACAGAGCAAGGCAACTTGGATTAAAAGCGGAGATCAAAATTCAAAGTTCTTTCATCACTATGCAAGTTCTAGCAGAAATAAAAAACACATTTGGGAAATTAAAGATGAGACTGGAAAAATCCATTATGGTCAGGAAGCACTCAAGTTAGCAGCCAAAAAAAACTTTAAAATTTTTTATGGGGATTCTAATCACACAAGTATTGTAGACCAAGTCTTTGTAGCCATACTTTTCTCTCGTTTCGTCAAAAAGGAGGATTCCTTACTTCTGGATAGCCCCTGCACTAAGCAGGAAATATGGGAAGTCCTAAAGTCATTTGCAAAAGACAAAATTCTGGGCCCCAATGGCTAGACAATCGAGTTCTTTTTACATTTATTTGATTTAGTGGGTGTCGAACTGCTCAAAATGGTGGAAGATACAAGGTCCTGTGGAAAAGTGATAAGTTATGTAAACTCGACTTTCTTGACTCTAATTCCAAAAGTAAACAATCCTTCTACTTTTGGAAATTGCAAACCCATCATCCTTTGTAACTTGTGTTATAAATTGATCACAAAGGTTATCGCAAATAGGATAAAGCCTATACTTTCGCGGACTCTGTCAGGTGAAGAATTGAGGTTTTTAAAGGGCGGACAGATTTTGGATGCCATTAGCACGGCCTAGGAATGCTTGCATAGTATAAAGATGAAGAAATCAAAGGTGATAATCTTGAAGATGGATCTAATGAAATCTTTTGATTGTATTGGTTGGGAATTTTTACGATTGATTCTTATTCAATCAGGCTTCAATGAACAAAACACAAAGTGGTTAATGAGTTGTGTGACTAGTGCAAACTTTGCAGTCCTTATAAATGGTGAGACCTCACCTTTTTTCCACAGTGACAGAGACTTGAGGTAGGGTTGTCCACTCTCTTCTTTGATGTTTATTTTGATCATGGAAGGTCTTATCCTACTGCTAAAAAAAGGACAGGATGAAGGGAAGCTGACAGGGGTGAAGGTTTCTAGGATTGTAAAGATCCTTCATATTTTCTTTGTTGATAATGTTGTAATCATGAAAAATGACTCCTTAGAGGAATGGAAGGAAATAAAATACATTTTGAACATATTTTGTAGTGCTTAGGGTTTGAAGATAAATTGGACAAAGTCGACCTTTCACTTTTCTCAAATTCAAGGGCCATCCTTGGAACTTTTTAAAGAAGTCTTCCCATACAACTTTGTATATCTATCTGAGGGTTTTAAGTATCTTGGTTACTTTCTAAAATTTGATTCTTATAAGGCAACAGATTGGATTCGGCTAGCAACAAAGTTTGAGAAAATAATTGGTCATTGGTGCAACAGATGGCTCTCCCTAGGAGGCCGCTTCACTCTAATCAAAGTAGTACTTGAATGTCAACCTGTTTTCTGGATGGCACTGGTAGCCATACTATCCTCGGTACTAGACAAGATTATAAAGTTAACTTACAATTTTCTCTGGTCGAGATGTATAGAAAAACCACATTTTCACTTATGCAATTGGGATTTTCTTACCAAACCAAAACAAAAGGGAGGTTGGGGGATTAGAATTATTTTTCATTTAAAAAAATATTTAGCTACAAATTCTCTCTGGCGTGTGTTGACAAAGGAGGGGATCTAGAATTCGGTTATAAAAAACAAATAGCTCCCCTATTTTTCGGTTTCCACCTAGTTCAGAATAGCTAATTCCACAGCGAGAGCGACCTCACAAACTTGGAAAAATCTGGTGAAGTCAGTAAATCTAATCACTCACTGGCTATGTTGGAATCCAGGGTCCGGTCATTTGGTAATTATTGGTAAGGACTATATCTTGGGACTGGAGAAGTCATCTTTCTTATCTCCAGAGCTCATATCTTCCTTAAACTTTAAAAACATTAGATACTTTTACCAAGCAAGAGGTATCTCTAGGACAGGGTTTTTTTCCAGTCAATTGGAAAACCAATGATGAGATCAGGCTCACTAGTGACTTGGCATTGGAATGGGATGACTTATGTAGGGTGCTATTAGTATCGGGTGTGCAGCTACAAAACAAAGAGTATGAGCTCATGTGGACTGGGGGGGACAAATCTGGACTTAATTCTGTCAAAAATGTTTATACTTCTTTAACAAATAAATTCTGACATCAATCTATTGGTGGCTGGAGAAGACACCTGTGGTCCTGGAACATTTCACAAAAAATCCTATTGTTCACCTAGCTAGCCATTGAAAATAAAATTCTTACTTGGGACATATTGCAATGGAAAGGCTAGGAAAGACCCAGTGTTTGCCAATTGTGTTCAAGTGATTCAGAGACAGTGTTGCATCTTTTTGTTAAATTCTCCTTCACAAGACAAGTCTGGGATAGGATAAAAAGTGAACGAAAGTTAAATTCTGATTGGGAAGGGAACTCTTTAACTGTTTGTTATGAAAATTGGGCCAAAAAGGAGAGAAACTATCTCACCCTTCCTTCATTGGTATACTGGTTTATTTGGTTGGAATGAAACAAGAAATTGTTTGAAAATGGGATCCCTTTTGTAAGTGCATCCGTTTATAAAACACTCAGAATTGTTGCTAACATGACAACTCCAACAAAAGTGGCGATCCCAAAAAAAGTCAAGATCCACTTACAAGGAGGCACTTCTAGAGGTTGGTTTGATGGAGCAACACATTCTAATGGTGTTCATAGTGGGGCAGGGGGATTGATAAGGTTAACTGATAATTATTTTACAAATGGGCCTTTAACTATGGTTCAGGAACCAACACTAGGGAAGAATTACTTAGAGTTTGGGCTACTCTAAACTTGACATCTAGATTCAGCATTGAAGCATTACAATTTTTTGGTGACTCCAAAATCATAATCGACTGGTTGAATCGCAGAGGAAAACTGTAGGTTATTTCTCTTTTGGGTTGGAAGGACTGAATCAGAGAGCTCCAAACCTTCTTCAGGGAGATCAGCTTCACACATATCTATCAGGATCACAACAAGGATGTTGATTTACTGTCCAAGATCGCACTCTAGAAGCAAGAAGGAAAAATTGCATACAACCATTGGGTTGATGGACAAGAGGGCCCCACTCTCTTTATTAATATCTTTTAGCATACATCCCATCTTATAGTGTTTTATTTTAACATAATCAACTGAAGGTTGTCAGTTTCTCTTTTGAGGTTATACTTGTTTCAAGGAAAGCTACAAAGGGACAGTGAGAATTACAACCCTTTCATTATGTTTTTTTGGCTCAGATCCTACCTTATGCAAACAAACTCATACTTAAGTTTTCATAGTTTGGAGGTTGTATGTAACTAGCTCAGTTTTTTTCCATGTGAACAAATGATATATTAATATAATGAGCAATTTTTCTGTTGGAAAAAAGGTATTGAAAATTTATATTTGGGAAGATAATTGGTGAGATCCAGACCTTAGATTTTTAGATTAAGAAGGAAGTATGAACTATTTGGATTGGGCTTTAAAGTAATGTGGTTTAGTACGACTATTGGATCTCTTTGATCCATATGAAACAAATTAGTTGGAATATCATACTTTTTAGTGAATATCATGTTGTTGGGATAAGATTTGTGTAGGAAGTAGCCAACTTTAATCAAATTTATGATTAGCACATCTCTTAATGGGAAGGGAGAGATCGTCAAGGGAAAAGTTATATGATGGAACGATCAATTAACTCTTTCCTCAATCAAGGAGTTTTATGCTGACATTTATGAGAGCCTTGAATGCATAGAATCCTAAGTATCTAGTGAAATGATAATGCTTTCAATAGAATATATGGCATATCAAGGGAGAACATGACACATTGGTTTTTATACATCATTCTTTTTATTACCAATAATTTTCAACTCACTAAATGTTAGCCCAAAATATGAGCTTCTCAATTTATGTTAACAAGGCAACAAATCAACCTGTGTTTTTTGGAACTACAAGTGGATACATAGAGTATGGTATGGTTGGGTGGAGGTTGTTAACTTAAAGACATGAATTGAAGAAATTAGATACAATGGAATATTATCTCGTGACTTCATATTCTTCAAGATCTTGGAAGAAAGTGACGATTGATAGCATAATACAAATAAATTTAAGTGGCCACCCATTTTTTCAACTAAAGTTTTTAACCATAAAATCTTGGAAGCCAAGAATCAACCATTCTTTATAAAGTTGTTGTGTCCACTTAATTTTTTTAAGACAATGTTGTATGAAAATTGGTATGCTCAAAATAGATATGAGAAAATAAAAGACAACTTTTCAATGAATCATTTTCCTAGTTAATATTGCATTGTTTTGTTTAAAAAATATTATCAAGTCAAATTAGGTGAATAATGACATTAGAAAATGATTTAAGAGTTGAGGATAAAAACATGCAACAAGTTTAACATATAAACTGTTATATTGATATTTTTTTTCTTATATATTTGGTACAAATTGTTATATTGAAGTTTATATGGTTTTTCTTATATATTTGATAGAGTAATACTTACATGCCACAATATCTAGCTTTAACAATTTTCATATATACCACCTTACCTTTTGGGGGATTGAAATCGTTACATGTATGATTTGTTTCTTTTATAATCATTTCAAATTGGACTTCGAGACGATGTAGAGTAAGAAATAATTGTAAAAATAGTAATGATAACTTTAACATTGTCATTAATGTTCAAGCCTTCTTTATTTGCTTATTTTTTCTAAGTTAAAAATTTCAATTTCTATTCAAAAGTGAGAATGGAAATCACATTTCTCATGTGATTATAGAAAAATACAATATTGTTAACAAGACTATAGAAACCACTTTATCTGCTCAACTTACATTTTCAAACTAAAAGCTAATATTTTTTGTCACTTAGAACTATCGTCCTACCCTCCGGCTATAAAGCCTCACATTACATCATGAAATTGTCGGCCTTTGTAAAAAAAGTCATAATATGTCCAAAACACCTTAATACACATATAAGTAGAAAACAAAACTATATCCATTGTATCTTTTGAGCTTAAAGAAAAAAAATGAAAACCATTGAGAAACAAGAACTCAAAGATAAGATGTGGTAGAGATTGAATCTCCCTCACCATATCCCTCCAAAAAAATATAATCTTCGGCCAAATATTGATCCTTTTTTGAATATAAGATCGACTTCAACATTATTCTCTTTAAAAACCACATCAAAAGCCCATAACTTCTTTTAATTGCTGAGTTAAATCCTTGAGTTAAACATGGTGAATATGAAAAACTCCCTTAATCCAATCTCTATTTACTTCTTATATAGATAGAAGTAATAATTAACCATATTGAAAGATGAGGTAAA
>JZKD02S1695052.1:105498-123726 GCA_000966675.3 Picea glauca | reverse complement strand
TGTGGGATTTAAGCCCCCATGAAGGTTCGAGCTAATCATTCCCTCATGTGTACTTGTCCACTGGGAAAGGTCCTGCAACAACACCAAGTACGCCCTCCAGGGGTTCATAAGTCACATGGATCATAGCATGTAAATCACATCCAATAATTAAATTACCCAAACATGTGCATTAAACCCCCTTTAACCCAAACAAATGCTCAAAGAAGTTATGCAATTTGAAAAGTTAGGTTTGGAGAAGGTCTCAGGGTGTCCTATTGGGATGAACTCTCTTAAGTTTGGGGTGTTTCCCAGGTGGGATCTAATCCAGGTCATGTAAATGTATGAGGTGGTATGGGTAAGTGTTTGGGCATGGGGTGCATGTAATAACATGGAAATGTAAATTCTTACCTTTGGGTTCCTTTGTAGAGAGCGAGTGGCACCTTGTCATAAATGCAATTGTTTCCTAGCCCATTCATTTCCTTTTATTCTTAGATTTATTTATTTTGATATTTTTCTTTTGTGCTTCAAGGGAATAGTTGAGGGCCAATGTTCTGACTTGATGAATAGAGGTGACAATGTTATCCACAAAAATTTCATGGAAATGAGAAGGTTATCTCGTGATGAGACCCCCTTTCTCTTGGCTATGCCACCAAGAGACACTACCCTGGTTTGGTGACTAGATAGGTAGTAGTGTCATACCGCTACATGCCCATGGTCATAATAGGTCGGCTTGTGATGAGACCTCCTATCCATCAACTAGAACCTTGAGTGTTTATGTATCTTATGGGTCTCATTTTCTTACTGAGAAGATTTTCACTACTTTCTCAAGGTTCCCTGGGTGAAGCATTTCAAAGGTTTCAACATTAGATTTTTACTCTTGCCAGCTACTTTTACCCTCTGGGCCTTTAACCCCTTCTTCCCACAAGGTAAGGTACAACCCTTCCTAGTGTAGCCAATCTCAATGTCCAAACAAGGATAGGGGATATGGAAGGAATAAATATGGAAAGTGGTAAGTATGGAGGGAACAAACAATGACTTTTCACAGACCCACCCAGTAGCAACCCATCCTAAAGGGAAACCAACTTACTAGGGCATCGTGTTACCCTTCCAGGTATAAACGAGGCAAATGGCATAATTTCCAAGAAAACATCATGAAATGAATAAGGATTCAATACAACATATTCAAGTGTTTCAAAAATCAGAATGATACATACCATGATACCCAGACTCATTACCTCATGGAGAAAGACCAATCGATACTTCAGGACTAGGATGGCGGGATGGATACCATTGGTGGTGATAAGTGGACTGCACTGATTAAAACAGGGGCCCTCCAGGGCCATGCTCAAGTTGTTTGGATCTTGGTACTCCATTTCTAGAACCTGTGGGGATAACAAGTACAACAACAATGAATAAATTATAACAATAGCAACAATTATGCTTCATAAATGCAAAATTGACAAGGAAAACATAGCATAAATTCACTAGATTAATACCCAATTGTTAGATAAAATTTATGAATGAGTTAAGCCACCAATAAATGAGTGTATGCAACAAATTAAAGAGTTATCAAGTGGTTGTAGCAAAATTTTGCAACAATAACAAGTTTACTAACAAATTAGTAAGTGTTAGTGTTAGCAATGTCAGTGGAGAACTTGAGACAATTGAAAGAGAGTGTTTGTTTATCAATTTCACCACAAGAGAGTTGTAAAATCAATGTCTATGAGGGATATGGAATCTTTATAACAACAAATACAAAAATGCTTGAAGATTGAACTAGTAGAGACTAAGAGGTAGGGTGCAAACTCTAAGGTGTTAGCGCCTTAGGGTTTAAATATTAAGGAGAAGGATTGCTAGAGTGCAAGCACTTTTCGGCTCTAGCAACCTTTTCTCTCTTCTTAATGCTTCAACTAGGACAAAATAAAGTGTCTAGGGATAAAATCCTAAAGTTCTATCACTTTAGGGATTTATGATGCTAATCCTAAAAATGAAACTTCACCAATTTTGAACAAGAATAACCTTGTGAGAGGTGAAGCACTTATGCTCCTCTCTTAGGGTTTTACCAAGAAATACGCCTAGCATAAAGTAGAAAGATTAACCATGAACTAGCATAAAGTAGCAAGATTAACCATGAACATACCAACATAAAGATAATTTGTAGAAAATTAACTTACTTTAGCCAGGAAACCAAGACATAAAACCCTAATTGCAGAAATTCCTCTTCCAAAATTAGGAAAGCATCCACAACTTAATCGTCAAAGCATAATGCATTAGTGTAGAAGATCAAGATATCCCAAAGTGGGTGAAAATTTCATACTTGTTCTCACAAATGGCAAGAGATGATGATGATAAAATGAAATGAGAAGGTGGGATATTTATATGAGGCCACCTTAACCAATTTGTCCACATAATTTGTCAACAACATAAAGTAAGTAAGGCCGACCCCTTAATTTGCCTCTAATAATATGCCAAAGTATGAAAATACATAATAAAAACCTAAAAAGGGTGACATCATGTGCTAAAAGGATGACATCATGCTAGGAGAGGGTGCCATCTTTCCTCCAAAGGAAAACGTTGGACCTCCAAATTCCATGTGTCATGCTCCAATGTGCAAAGGTGCCATGCCATGTGTCTCCTGAAGTCAAACCACCTTTGGAACCACACCATCCATCAAACCCTAGCCTTCAAGGTGACGTCAAGGGATAGAGGGAGACATCATAGGCCTCCAAAGGCTACGTCCAAGTGCAAGAGGGGAGAAATATCATCCTCAAGTGATGTCAAGGTGCTTCCAAAGGAAACTTCCTCCATCTTCTATGCACAATAGCTATGGGGTGCTCTGCCTAGCCTGTGGGATTTCTGCCCATGTATGTGGCATATGACTAGCCTACTCAAAACCAATCCCATATGTCCATCATCCAAGGTTTCAATGGTATGAGAGCCACTATCTGAGGGTGTTGAGTCATTGGATGACTCATTGCTCTCCATCACATATGGAAAAGTCCTGCAATAAGGAACAACATCCAAGCACAACCCAAGATGTCCCTCAAAGAACCATGCCAGGGCCATTCAAAACAAAGAAGAATATAAGGAAACATAAACCAATGTTCATAAGAAACGTTAGTCCCTAAATCATGCAAATTAAGTTGATTCCTAAGATAAAATCCTTGCAAAAAATTCAGCCCAGTATCCCCTTCAAGTATCACCCAAGCCTAAGACCTTGTGAAGGTTACCAAGTTTAATCATGGGAGGGCCTTCATCCAACTCTATTTGGTGTGCCACCTAGAAAAGAAAAAAATAACCTAGGTAGAGGGATAGGTCCCGATAGTGACAAGGGAAAGTAATAACCCATCAAGAGTAAGTGTGAAAATGTTATGGTTTAAGGCTTCCTTCATGGATTATGGTGTCGATCTCTATGAGTGCTTTTGTTGAGGGTGTGCTTTCTCTTGAATTACCCAATATTTTTGTGCCA
Organism: Picea glauca; assembly: GCA_000966675.3. Taxonomy (NCBI): domain Eukaryota; kingdom Viridiplantae; phylum Streptophyta; class Pinopsida; order Pinales; family Pinaceae; genus Picea; species Picea glauca. Next base: position 120,278 of record JZKD02S1695052.1, on the reverse strand, counting down.
CCTTTTCCCAAACCCCTTCATTAGCCATCTTTCCAATCCCTGCTTTCATTTATAATTTTCTTTTAGGGTATCCCTTCGTGGATTTCCAAGCTTTAACATTAATTTTTCGGGACCTGGGGTGAGCACTGAATGAGTAGAGATCAATTTGGACCGGATTTTGGTGGTCCTTATTTTCTATGTTCACTTTATTTTTATCATCAATTTCTTATTCTTTTATAGAAGCTACAATCTACCTCTGAGCCGCCAGCCCCTTTCTCATGAGAGTATGGACCATAACCAAATTTTAGGATATGTGAAAGGTTTTATGATGGAAAATGTTAAGTATGGTATGGGGTGGAATGTTACCCTTGGGAGGGCCTCCCAATATTACCCCTTTTCCCTAGTCAATGACAACACAAGACTAGGGCATAGAAGCTGACTACCAAGATTAAACAAGGCAACCAATACAATTTCTCAAGCAAGTTATCCACTATCCAACTTCAACCAATGATCATTGTCCACATGCCCAATAAATTGAACACAAAACCTTGCATGAAAAAATGATTAAACATACCTCATGGTGATGTTGGCTTACCATGCTCCATACCCTGGATTGCTTGAATGTGACGAGCCTTGGTTGACCTGTGATGGGAGGAAAATCAAGGGGGTTGTTGGGATGGCATCTATGGACATGTTGATCATGATCATGGTGTATATCATGTTCTCCATTGTGGGCCTCAAGACATGATCTCCTCCAGTTACCCCTAGGCATGGGGGGTAACATGCCTTACAATGTGACGTTAAGGCCTGGTATAATATAGGGTACCCTTAGGTACTATTAATTCATTATGCATTTTTCAAGATGAATTTAGATATTATTGGGAGAATTTTGATGAGTTTGTTGTTTGTTTTGAATATCGTTCTGAATTTATAATATCCTTTAAGTCCTCAAAATATTCTTCATTGAGAAATAATTTAGATGATGAGAATTATGGTATTGGTATGCTCTCTTCTTCCCTTTTTTTGAAAGAGAATTAATTGAATATGCTTTGGATGAGGGAGTCCATTAGGCTTGGGAAATCAATGATGATATTCATCCCTTTCATTGTATATATTATGATGAGTAAGAGAAGGAATATGAGTGGGGTTGTGAACCTCGTGTTTTTTATGATATGAACCTTGATGATCCTATTTATGACACTGATCATGAGGAGGAAGAATCAAGTTTACACCCTGCTTTATTAACTCTTCTCAACATTGGTTGCACATTTGAAGAGGAGGTTCAAACAATTAGTCATGAAGATCTTAATAAACATGAGAAATTCATTTCCCTTTCTTATGAAGATGTTAATTCAATAGGATCACCCTGTAGAAATATCGTTGTAGCATGAAGAACAAAACTTTATTTTAGCCACTGAATTATTAGAACAACATGAAGAGTATACTAATTTGGTAACTATCCCTCACTGCAACTTCATTCCCATGATTGAACTCAATCTAATCATTGCTTTGATGTCAATTTTTAAGATGATAATGTTGAATTGTGGGTGGAAAAGGTATTTTGGAGGATAGTTCATAAAAGTCTTGGCTTTTATATTTTCTTCCCACAAACTAGCGACCATGATGTTTTGAGTTGCAACCTTCTCTAGGTTTTGAGCACATGAAGACATTTTGTACAATAGATCAACTGCATGAAAGGTTACATTAGATATTTGATTATGATGAATGGTGTTGTAGGATTAACTGGTTACATTGTTGGCTTCACTAGATTTTTTATTATGTTGCTTAATCACAATCCCGCTAGTTAGGATAGGTTTATTTTCATAAGTTTGGTGTGTTATTTGTGATTTTCTAAAGAAAAAGTAATAGGTCTAAGGTTTGAGTTTGATTTAGTTATTCCTTTTGAAGTTTTAGTGTGTTTTGGTTTTCAATAAATGTTTTTTTGATGCTACAAGAATCCTTTCACATGTCTCTCTATTTATTCATAAGCAAGAGTGAATTATTTTGAAGTACATGGTCAAAGTTTTACTTGGGAACAAAGTCGGTCTTGGTATTATATGTTGGATTTCTATATAAGGTCTTGGAGTCCAAACAATGTGTCTTTTTTTTTGTAAAAATACTTATTATATTCACATAAAAATATTTACATCAAACAAAAAGAAAACATGGAAGGGTATATACAATGGAATTTACATCATCTTCTTCAAAGAAACTAGTACATAAATAAAATCCAAATAGGAAGCAAGTTCTAACAATTTGGCATCTTGTATAAGAACAAAAAATTTTGCAAAATTTGTGTGCATACATCCACTCTCCACATATGACAAAGACAAAACCCCATTCTCAAAGAGACACTTGCACCAAACTCTCTATAGGACAAAGAAAAAATTCTTAAATAGTGTGAAACTTTACTAAGAGAAGAATGAACTAAATTCGTAGAGTCAACAAGCAGGGTTGCATTCCAATGTATTGTCCTTGAAAAAATGCTACCAAGTGAGTTTGTACATGCTTCCAACTACTCCTTGAAAACAGGTAGTCCCATAACATATGTTTCACTGTTTCAAAATGATGACATGTAGGGAAAAGACCATTTAATAGACCACTTTTTGACAACCAATCCTTGGAAGAAAGGCCCTAATAAAAGACTAACCATGCAAATACACAGACCTTATAGGACACCTGCACTAACCAAACATTATGCAACCTATGATTCCATTGGCCCTCAACATCAAAGGATACCCATTGTTCATTGAGAATAGGACCAAGATCACATCATTGATGCGAAATGGAGCACAACTTATGAGAGTCATACTGAAACAATGTACACCCAAAATTCCACTCCTAATCACACCTTATAGGTCTCGACATATCAATGTTCATTTTGAATATATCCCCTTGTGGAATGAAGATGAAAACCTTCATGATGGTGGGTTGATCAATGGAGAATATGACATACTCACACGTCAAAGCTCGTCAATCTTTCCAAGAACATTCTTCTACATCCTAAAAGTCCTTCTAAAGAAAGATACCTTTCTTTCCCAATTTCCACACATGAAAACATGGAAGATAAAAAATATAGGTATCATGAATCCTTTAGTTGCAGATTGGTAATCTGGACAAATCCCACCTAGTCCGACTGCCAATCATCTGTGACTGGACCAACCCCACCACCTTCCATCAAGTAGACCAACTATTCTTGAAGATAAAAGTGCCCACTATATAAAATTGTGGGGATGCTGAAATACTATTACAAAAACCAAATCCCCCCCAAATCTTGCAAATATGTTGTGATATTAACCATCTATGTCTCAAGGAAACCTTCCACAAATAAGAACACTCCAAACAATGAACCACCCATTTACTTGCAATAATTATCCTCTAAGTCACCACAACTATCAAACCAAGACCTCCCTCATCCATGGGCATGATGCAGACATCCTAAAAAACCATTGGAAGACCCCAAGACCCACCATACTTAGACCACAAATATCGTTGCAACATTTTCTCAATCCGATGAAACCAAGCCTTGCTAGGAAACTTGTAACGTACACAACCTCCAACTGAATAACATTACATGCAAAATACTCATGAATATTAATATTTTCTACTTAATTAATTTTTTTGTAGCTTACCAACTACATATCACACCCAAATTTAACCATTTGATTGATACTAGAGTTCTAAATGCACCTAACAACATATATTAAAAACGTGATTGCAACTGCTCAAGCAAACAACAAACACACAACATTCATACAAACAATTTGCACAACAGAGTGAACATAATAACATAACAAAGAACTTAAATGTATGCATAATAACCAATTGGATGCATACGAAGGATGAACCTCTCATCCATAGGAATTGTTGATCATTTCCTCTCAACAACAAGCCACCCCCGAGTTGAGGCTATGATTCCACAAGGAGATCTGACCCTCTGGCTATCCACTCTCCACACAAAATATCCCCAAATCCAGGTTCCACTCTGTTCCCCATAACCTACACAACCCAAGTAATGGGATCCCCCTTCACAATACATAGTTCCTCAGGCCTTCCCACTTCCCTCCAAGGCCCTAGTGCACCTGGTTGACCAATAATCCTCCCAACTACTCCAAGAGTGCTCACAACAACCTTCACAAGGCCCCTGAGCCATTTCCTTAACATAAAAACACTTTACAGACTTACAACCTGATTTACAGGAACACAAGCCTCTTTCTTAGCATAAAACACATCCAAACAATAGTTTCCTTCAAGCTCAACATGGTTGGTGTTCTTCCCAACACTCAAATCCTCTCTTCCTATCCAAAATCGTCATGTAAAAATTGTCTCTATTTTGCATATGAATTTCTCTTCTTATCCCTTTCTTTCTTGACTCTCACTCTTCCCAAAGATGATTTTACTTCATCCCATGCTCCCCAATAACTATAAGATGTGAATCCTCACACCCACCCTCTTACATGAGTTAAATGATTGGCTTTGGGAACACTCGACAACAATTAGAAGTTTATACACAGTGATAATAATTTCAGGAATGTGGTTTGGATTAATGCCCATGAATAATCCCCCCATTGGACCCCTCTCTCTTGTGGAATCATAGCCCCCCATCGTTTTCATCCCTCTCGTATCACAACAAATGGTTACTATTTTTTATTAATTATTTCAATGCACAAAATATACCATTCAACCTCTAGCCATATAAAACTAATATGGGCTCTTCACCCCAACACATTGGCTCACCAGCCTAAATCTCATTTATACAATTACACTCTAATTCTAATTCGCAAGGATTAAAACTATAGATGTTACATTCCCCTCCCCCTTGCTTTTGCACTGTCCTCAGTGCACAATACCCTACAGGTGTACATTGATTTTACAAGATTGGTCTCTCTAACCTTTAATAGATACATAGGATTTTCGGCCCAATATCTCGACCCAACATCACACAAGAATTCTAGCCTAAATAAAATTACATAGGTACTTTTACCCAAAATCATAGATACATAGGCACCCTATCCCAAAACATATACATACATAGGCACTCCATCCCCAAAACCATAGATACTTAGGCTCCCTGGCCTAAAACATGCGAGATAATTTCACAATTCATCATTCTAGCAACAATTCCAACTAGCAACTTCTCATTTTTAGCGGCTTGCACCGCCTTTATTTGGATCCAGCTGTAATATTATTCATACTTTGTTGATTCCCACAACAATTCCAACCAATAAACTCTCGTTCCCCTCAACTTTCACAACCCAAAGAAGTGTACCCCTTTCTCTGCACCACTGTCCCTCAGGCCGTACCACTTCCGTTTCATGGTTTCAACACAAGATTAGACAAGAAGTCTCCGATTTGTGGCTCCAGGAACTCCAGGTGTGATAATGGAATCTTCAACTTTCAAACAGTTGCAATTATGCTCCTACACAACATCTTGACACAACTCTAGTGAAAAGAAAATACACAACATGACATACAATCTCATGCAACTTCCCATAACAATTTAAAACATAATGAAGTCAACTTAAACATACATAGCAACAAAGAAGCAAACACACAAAAGCATTCAGTCACATAAAACACAGATGCAAAAATGTCATTCGGGCACAACACAAAATCAGTGAATAAGGAAAACTTAAAATGTATTGAACAACAATTCACCCATCTTTCGACATAACTAACACAATCATTACAAACACTTATTCATATGGTTGTTGCTCTATTTCACGAGCAACGATGGAAATAATTTATCTCATTGTTCTTTTCTAAAATACCCTCATGATCCCAACCACCATGTCATATGAATTCTTGAGTTCCCTCCCCCTTTCCATCCTCACCCCCCAGGCTCATGCATCCCCTCCACTACTACATAGTTCCTCGAGAGATCCATCATTTTCCAAGGTTTTCTTGGCAAGGGGAGTGTCAAATCACTACAATATTTTTCACTGGAACTTTGTAACTTGTGGCAATCATATGGTTCTAGTGTCATAGTAGTATCCTCCTTCCCAATTGTCCAACTTTAATATCCATCATCTCATATGTATCACACACATACAATCATCATGAGATATCATCATAACAATTTATTTATTAATTTTTCAATTTGTTTCGTATAAGAAATCAAGTTTACCAAGAACGAGTTTCTTCTCAAGATGTTTGGCTCTTGCAATAACAAGCATCAGTCTTCCTTATGGATTACACCATTTCCATATCCAAGACCATTTTTCCTGCAATTTTCTTACTTTAAATCAGCCCAACAGAGTGTTGGCATATTATAACAATTTGCAATCATCATTTTCTCAAATTTGTTCTATATAGTAAAACAAATTTTTCATGCATGAGTTTTCTATGGTTGTAGACATCGGTTTTCTTGCAGTTGTAGATATCGGTCTTATTTATGGGCTTACATTACCATATCCAAGACTATTCTACTTGCAATTTCCTCAACTTTCTTTCATCCAAACAATATTGTTAGCACTCATGCATGATATCATTTCACTACAACATTTGCATTTAGTCCATGAAGTAATTTCAAAATTATATTACTATAACATTCAATCACTTCCAACTTTTTTTCATATTAAATGGAACGAAACCATCATTCCTTGCACATGAATTATCTATCATACAAATCTTTTCATAATGCAATCAATTTTTACCAATAAATAAAACCAATGTGCCAACACCCACGACCACATCTACACAATGCATTTTTGCATTGACTCTGGAATACCATATTTTCATGTCATGTATCCCACCATGTGAGTTGGAAGGTATGTCCCACACCTCACCACATCATCCAAACTCTTCCCCAATTACTTCCCCGGTTATTTGGATACCTTCCTCTTCAACCCATACACAACATTAGGAACATCATCCCTTAGTGATATTTAGTGTCAGCGAAGATGTTGCAGTCCAAACATCACTTATATAGGGGAAACTATTATGTAATTGGATAGAACTATATCCTTTCATGTTCGATCTCAACATGGCATCACACATGGCTTCTTCTATTGGCATTCATCACTACATCAGGAGTATGTCTCCTGACTTGACTTGGTTATGATCTCATAACCCACATAACATAATATGCAATTAATTTTCTCATAAATGCATTTAATCATTACACAACATGTGTATATTCAAGGCTCTTTTCCTTTACATCAATCCAAATATTGAACTTTAACTAAGGGAATTTTTACCTCAATTCCCTTCATAATTTATGCATCATAAGAAACCCAAAACCATACATGCATGGTTGTTATCAATTTACTTGATGCTACATGATCAACTAGTACTTGGTAAAATCTCATATGCTCCCTTCACCAACCCCTTGATCAACATTCCCACCATCTTCATGTTTCTTCGTATGGATGGTTACCATAAGCAACAACATCATCATCCTTTCTAGCCAATGCTATAATCATTTTTCCTGGATACAAAATCCATCATTAGTTTTATTCAAATATCATAGCATCATTATTTCACATATATATCAGTAGACTACTCTTAGTATACAAGCATGGAATATATATGTCTAGGCATGTCCGTATGCACTCATGCACATCAATATGCATCAAGAAACTAATCTCATCATGCCTATTTCACGTACATGTACTATATCTTATATGCATCATGCATTAACTCTATCATGCACTCCCATGCACATTTATTTCAAATTGATTTGTTTATTATTTTCGTTGTTGTATATGGCTGTCCTTGAATTTCTGTAGAACCTTGCTTCTCTACGCATTTCCATTATGCTCAACCATGCACCACCAAACTTTATTTTGAACCTTCCAACCAAGCCCCACTTGGTCATTTTGCATTTCCAACCACTAGATCCACTAGTGCTACCATCTCACAACTGCTTTCTTTATGAAGAGAAAACATGTCCCAACATATTTTGGCTATAATTATGTGAACATTAGTACTGCAATCTAATTAACCATTCCCCATTTTCTTGACCAACCTAGTCTGGAAGTACCATTTTGATTGATTGACATTTCAACATTCTGAAATATTCCTTTATGTCATCTTTCTAATACTCTTTGTCATCCATGGCTTTGCTCAATTTTAAATATCTCTCTTCACTTCATTGAGTGATTCACTATGAATCACTACTTGGCCAATCGATATCACTCTTCTCTAAATGGAATGCTACACTCCTCCATTCTCACATGTACGCTACTTTTGTTGCACACTCTGATAATAAAAAAAGCTTTCTTGCTTTGGGGTATTTTTAGACAAAAGTTGTTAGATCATATATAACAATTTCTTCTTCCTGCATTCTCATGCTTGCACATAGAGATGACTCTTCCACCCATGAGTTACACCTCATCTCATGACATCTTTTTCATTCTCTTAAGCTTTGTATCATTCACTATATTTCTACCTTCAAGACTATGGGGTCCTCCTTACTCCCTGTGCATGCTTATGGAATTCATCATCCAGTGTCTCCATACTTTATGTGAGAACCTATATTTATTTTCCTTTGAAATCTATTTAAACTCTATAGAATCTGAATACTAATATTCCTCTACTCTTCCTTAGACCTTAAATGTCAACCTTGCATCACCTACTCTACAACCCTGCACTTCCCTTTGCATCTCTTTGATGCTTCATCCCACTGCACAAGATTGATCTACTTCATTGTCCAATGGACCATGAGATTAGTCTAAAATAGGCCCACACAATCCTTATTTTTGGATTCTTATCCTTGATCCAGTATTGGATCTCGGGACCAAAATGGGTCCAAGAAGGCCTAAAAATAAAAGTGCTCAGAATGGATTCAAAATAGACGTGTGTGTAGGCCTTATCAATACAAACCCAACACAACTTGAACGGGCTCAAACGTACGTCGTATGCTCAAGATATCGTGATTTGTTTGTTTCATCAAATAGGCAAAAAAAAGGATGTTGACTATACAGTCCGTACAATGCCACGTGGAAGCTGACTGTACATACTATACAGTCGCACAACTGAGTGGCAAGGTATAGTTCACATTGGCGTGGACAGATAGGTGGACGAGGTAGGGAGTGACACGTGTCACCACTACAAGGGTGAGATGTGGCACGTTCATACAGTTGACGTGGCAGGTTTGTATGACACGTGGCACAGGCTGACATGCCATCTCCATACTACACGTGGCTCTGACTACAATGAAAACTGGCAAGGACATGCACTCACTGGGTATGACAGTTGGTCGAATGACTATGTGACACTTAGTAATGTTTGGGTGAATGGGAAGGTGCCACGTGGCCCAGTCCTGGGTTTCCATGTGGCACCCCTCTATTGGTCATTGTGTAGGGAAAAAATTTGTTTGGGTCTACGGGATTTGAACCTATGACCTTTGGTCCGGGTGAAGGGTTTGGCAGGGCCGGGCTAGCCAACCCACCCGTGGTAGGTCTTATACACTATGGTCTAAGCATTATATATAAAGTGTTATATATAGATATTTGGGCGGAAAAGGGATGGGGCCTAGGGCTAGTCCTCGAAAATACAACCACTGTAATGTGTCCAGACCTTTATCCATTGATGCAGAGGTTATGGAGTATGGATTTTCTAGCTAGCCCCCGGTCGTAGACCTATTTCCATATGACTCGGGCTTCACCATAATTGGCACGCGAAAGTTAAGGGGTTAGCCCTGGTTGGTCAGGCTAGCCCACTGACCAAGGGCGTAACTGTGGGCCTTGAACCAAGGGCTATTCTATCCTTTGTGATCATGCGGAGGGGTTTAGCCGAGGCCACATGACCCGATGCACAGGACCAAGAGCTATTCGGAAGGGGGGCCAATGCACAAGCCTTAGCGCTTGGGCCACATGGAGGCGCCCAAGTGACCAGGAGCCAACGAAAAAGGGGTTGCACCCTGATTTTTTGCCATTTAGTGGGTTTTTGACATTATAATAATATTTTCATTGATTTATTCAACAATTTTATGGGATTTTGGTCATTTTGGGGGGATATGGGGCCCTTTTTGAGGCCATATCTTGGGGGGAAGTTGGGAGATGGTTACCAACTTCAGGCCTATGTAAAACAGAGGTTCTTGAAGCCATGAGGGAGGTTTAGAACAGGTTTATGCTGAATAATTGTTGAGCCAAATCCATTTTTATGCAGGGAATCCATTAAGGAGAGCACCTTTGCGGGCCATTTCTCGGAGCTCAGTTTATCCGATTTCAGTGTCGTCATTTTTGTTGGGTTCTAGAGATCTGATAGAACAAAATGAGATTAGTTTGTAATCTTTTTGGTACTGCTATGATGTACTTTTAAATATTTGAACAAAAATAAGAAATCCTCACCCACTGAGACAAAGGCCCAGAGACGTAGGCGATATTGTCAAACTCCGTTATCACTTTGGTGTTTTATGGTTTGTTGTTTCATACTTATTTCCATATATGTACATGTTTATATGGATGTTAAGTTTCTTCATTAAATATTATTCTTCTTCAGTTTCCTAAATGGTTGATTAACACATGCTTAGTAACTCAACCATTATCGTTTAAAAGATCTTTTCGGATCAAATTGTATCAGAGCTAGTTGACATTTGGATTTTAAGTTTGCATGTTAACCAGGGAAATGATGAATCGTGGTAAAGGTGAGCTTGTTGAAGAGAATCCATTGATTGGATTGAGAAAGAAAACTTCTCAAAGCGAGAAGATGGCATCGGAAGAGGGACTTTCTCATGATGAGAAAGAGTTTTGAAAAACTTTCTTCGCCATGTCGGAGATGATGAAGGTTTTGTATGAGAATTGCTTGGAACGAAAGAGACCGGATCTAGGGGAAACTTCAAAGGTCAAAAGTGAATAAGGAGAGGATCCTCCTCAAATTCCTCCTTCGCTTCCTTCTTCTCCATCAACTTCTTCTCCTTCTTCTTCAAGTTCATGTTCTAAATCCACTGCAAAGAAACATGTCCATAAACATAAACAAGAAATGTCTTTACTAAAACTTGATGTGAAATTTGAATTACCTATGTATGATGGTGAATTCAATGAAAAGAGACTTGATAATTGGGTCATACAGATGGAGGTTTATTGCAATGTGCAACGAATCAAGGATGAGGCAACTCAGATCAAGTTGGTATCGCTTAGAATTGCAGGCCAACACTCATTTGGTGGCAAAGAAAGTTTCAAAATGGCACACAACAAGTGGGTAATCTATTTCCATCATGGCAAGTTTTTGTGTCTGCACTTAGAAAGCAATTTTATCCTTTGGATTATAAAGAGAAGGATTGAATTGAATGGAAATATCTTAAACTAAGAAAGGGACAAATAGTGCAAGAATACACAGATGGATTTCGTAATATGGCATTGATGTTAGATATTCCTTTACATACCCAAGAAACTCTTATGAAGTATATAGGAGGTTTGCCTGCACATATTCGTAAAATTGTATATATGTTTGGACCTACTAATATTGATGAGGTTTATGTTCAAACGACATACATTGAAGCAAGGAAAACATGGGTTGGTGTATCAGGGGAATCATATTCAAGGAAAGAGGACAAAAGGAAGTGAAATGGAAAAAAAGAAAATTTAGTGGAAATAAAGGAAGAGAATCCCTCTTGCAAGAATTGCAAGAAAGAAGGGCACGATGAGGACCGTTGTTGGCAATTGCATCCCGAGAAGAGACTGAAGTGGTTCAAAGAAAGGAAATGGAGGAAAACAATTGCAGCAACAACACGACCAAGAGACTTGGGATTGGATTCAGGTGATGAGTCTAAGGTCTCATTGGTTGGTTTGAAAGGTAAAATTGATGATGGATTTGATTCTAGAAGTAAATTGTTTCACATAAGGGTCATAATGAGACATACTAAGGTTTACACATTGATAGATAGTGGATCTCAATCTAACTTGATTTTAGTAGAATTGGTTAAACAATTGGGATTAAACACACAGATACATCATAATCTTTACACACTTAAATGGATAAGCAATAATCATCAATTGCACATAACAAAGCAATGCACATTAAAGTTTGCAATTTCATATAAGTTCATGGATGAGGTAACATGTGATTTGGTGCCACTCAATGAATGTGGAATTGTCTTAGGTAGTCTGTACTTGTATGATCATAAAGCAATCTTCTACAGGGAAAAGAATCAATATCATTTAATCAAAGCAGACAAAGAATATGTGGTTCATGCTCATCATTTAAAGGCAAATGAATCTCTTCAAACAATGGAACAATTAAGAAAGGCGGCTCAAGAAAGAAACACACTTATAATTGTTTCAAATCAAGTAATCGATCTTAACCAAGAGAAGGAGATGATTGTAGAATAGAAAACCATTCACAATTTGCTTCAAGATAGGCTAATCTCGTGCAAATATTACAAACATATTAGCTCATTTGCAGTCATATTTTTTATGCTATCATTAGTAATGTTGTCAACATGGATGATAGTGGCTTTAGTAAAATGTGACAGGGTACAAATGGCTAACAATATGTTGTTAGTTATCATGATTGTTTATAGATGATCTTGATGAGACAGGTGCATAGGACATAATTCAAAGACATATAACAAGTTGGGCAGCCTATCCCGCACTTGATAATTGGTCAGTAACCTTTTGGAGGACCAAAAGGTCTTTAGTGGGGAGGTGTGATCGAGAATTGAATCTCAGGACCAAAATGGGTCCAAGAAGGCCTAAAAATCAAAGTGCTCAGAATGGCTTCAAAACAGACGTGAGCGTAGGCCTCATCAATATGAACCCAATGAAACTTGAACAGGATCAAATGAATGTCGTATGCTCAAGATATCGTGATCTGTTTGTTTCATCAAACAGGCAAAAAAAAAGGATGCTAATTGTATAGTTCGTACAGTCCGTACTGTGCCACGTGGTAGTTGACTATACATATTGTACAACCATACAACCAACGTGCCAGGTTACATTTGGTGCTGATGTGGATAGACAGGTGGATGAGGCAGGGAGTGACATGTGTCACCACTGCAAGGGTGACACGTGGCATGTCCGTACAACTGACGTGGCAGGTCTGTATGGTTCATAGGACACATGGCAGCTATGTACGACACATGGAGCTGACTGGACTGACAACTAACGAGGTCAGGCACTGATTGGGTATGACAGCTAGTTGAATGACCATGTGACACTTGGCAATGTTTGGGTGAATGGGAAGGTGCCACGTGGCCCAGTCCTGGGCTTCAACATGGCACCCCTCTATTGGTCATTGTGTATGGAAAAAATTTGTTTGGGTCTATAGGATTCGAACTCGTGACCTATGGTCTGGGCGAAGGGTTTGGCAGGGTCGGGCTAGCCAGCCCGCCCATGGTAGGTCTTATACACTTTGGTCTAAACATTATATATAAAGTGTTATATATGGATATCCGAGCAGAAAAGGGATGGGGCCTAGCCCCATCCCTCAACAATACAACCATTGTAATGTGTACATACCTTTATCCATCGACGCAAAGGTTATGAAGTATGGATTTTCTAGCTAGTCCTCGGTTGCATACCTATTCCTATATGAATCGAGCTTCACCAAAATTGGTTTGCAGAGGTTAAGGGGTTAGCTCCAGTTGGTCGGGATAACCCGCCAACCAAGAGTTGTTGGCCCTTGACCAAGTTTTGAGGATCCTGGGTCATGTTTGACCTATTTTTGGGACTTTGACAGGATGTCGAAGGCAGAGTGCGAGCCAAAGCGGAGATCGTGGGATCTCGACCCCTTTTTAGGACTTTTTGGGTTTTGGGCTTATGTAATGGGTATGGGGATGTTAGCCCATGGGTAAACCATTTACCCATGTTTAGGACTATTTTGTAATGTATAAATAGAAGTCTAGGCAATGTAAGAAGAGGCCAATGTGCTAAGTGCTAAGTGTTAATTGCTAAGTGCAAGTGGTAACTGTAATTTCTTTGTGCATACTGTGTGAGGCTTGCAAAGCTAAGTGCAAGTGATTGTAAGAGACTGTAGAAGGATTTGTGTTGTAACTCAAGGAAGGAGGATCTAGGGAAGTGCGCAGATCTCATGTCCTCTGCGGAGTAAGATCTCAAGGCTCTACGCATGTGGTTGATTGACCTAATATAATAAAGAGAAGAAGAGTTGGTGGACGTAGCCCCAGGGTGGGGGTGAACCACATATATCCTGTGTTGTGAATGCTTTGTGCTTTTTGGTTGCTCTCTTGTTTATGTGACACAATGCTTAGTGCAATGTTAGATGATAGATGAATCTGATATAATATCTTAGTGATGAATAATGTGAATGGATGCTATATTTGACCTATGTTGGTATGCTCAGTGCTTGAATGTAGTGAATCTATGTGAATACTGCGCAGACCTTCTGTTAGAGTTTTTCTACGCTGTAAAATAAAACTGAATATTGATGAATCATAATTGCTAAGTGTTATTTTAAGGTGTTACAATCACAAGATCTGTGTTCCATCTAAGATTGCAGACACTGGAGTCCTGCAACCACCCCTGCCTCTACCTCGGGTGAGACTCATTTGCTTCGTAGGTGTTGCCGAAAGGGTCGGTAGTTAGGTTTTTGTTGGTGCATCGTTGTAGTGTTGAACCTCGGGTCTGCCCCTATGCCAACATGAGTGTAACCATGGGCCTTGAACCAGGGGCTATTCTATCCTTTGTGAGTGTGTGGAGGGGTTTATCTGAGGCCACATGGCCCGATGCACAAGACCAGGGGCTATTCAGAAGGGGGGCCAACGCACAGGCCTTGGCTCTTGGGCCACATGGAGGCACCCAAGTGAGAAGGAGCCAACAAAAAGGGGGTTTCACCCTGATGTTTTGCAATTTAGTGGGTTTCTGACATTATATTAATATTTTCATTGATATATTCAACAA
>JZKD02S1695052.1:77731-99627 GCA_000966675.3 Picea glauca | reverse complement strand
TTAGATCAAAAGGAAAAACTCATCAATGACGAATATCATGCTCTCCTTATTATTTACCAACTAGTAAAGAAAATTGATTTAAAATTTAAAATGTCATTTACCAATTTTCCGTTTCCTTTGGGTGGAATTATATTTTCATGAGGTGAAAAGGATAGGGCTCAAAAGTTCAGAATTGTATGTGTTCCAACATAATCCAATTCCACTTTTTTTCTGCAACTTTATGGAGAAACCCAATGCTCCCCTGGATATCTTAGATATTCTATCATATTTTCCTCTAGACTACCTTTCCATTGACCATACTCATGCTTCAATCCAATTAACAAGCCAAAATTTATGGCTTCTTCAAATTCCATTATGCTCAATGGTGTCCTTCAAGTCCACTAGAAACCTTCCTTATGATTCCTTGAGAATCATTCAACTTAAAACTAAATTATGAGTGGATATATGGATTCTCTTATCAAATAATTTTCCAATAAATACTTTATTTCTCAATTATGAGCACTGAGTAGAAAGTTATAGTCAATTGAACATTTCCAATTTATCTCTTTTGTGCATCTTCTCCCAAGTGAAATAATCTCAAACACCAACTTTGGTCATTTACATAGGTAATTCTGTTAGTAACCGAAAACACTTTTCTACATGACATAGATAACACTTCTAACGTTGAATTCATAGCAACCCTTATATTGTCAAACTGATGCTCCAGTAAAAAACTGCAACAATATGGAAATGAAAACTTTGCTTCTTTGCACCTTCTCTTGGTTTAGCAATTTTAGCCCTGTTCATGCATCCCTACACCAATTGCTTTGGGATTTTGGAAGAATTTCAATTGGGTATGTCCATTATTACCTTATAAATGATTTGTTACAATTTCATCCTTAATCGAGCTTTGATCTGTTAGTTACAGCCTGCAAAAGTTTTGATTGTTTTACATTGTTATCTATGTATGCTACATGTGTCTTCTTTCTCTTCCTGCACATTTTTACATGCCTAGATTCCAAATATAGCTCCACATTTGTATTCTATGGTTCATAATATTTCCACAGACTACTCATGTTCCCCCAACATACTTCCGAGCAAGGAGTTATGCCCTCTGGAAGTCAATTGGTGCCAAAATTTTACTTGAACTGTTTCAACTATAACTTTCTTATACGAGCTCCATTTTGAAAACAGATTATCTTGTTGGAAATCTCTCTCTGAGTTATTTTATTTAAGTTACAGAGACACAATATACCTTGGGACACTATGTTCGCATGGGTTTTGATTTTCTAAAAGCATCATTTAGGACCTCAAAATGGCCCCGCAAGTTCATGACCTTCAAAAACCTGAAAACTTCATAGAAATTTGATTTTTTACGGTTATAACAACATTTTAAATATGAGTTGTTCATCTCAAATTGGGTGAAATATGAGCCATTGATTTGCTAATCCTTTCCAAACCATGCAAATCAATTTCCATCGTCGATCGACAACTTGAAATGATCTGGACCGTTTATCCAAGCTTCATTGATGATCGACATTTTGTATTGGACGCACACAACACTTATCCAAAAAATTTGACCCAACCATCGACCATCAACAATTTTATTTGATAACTGATTTCAATACATTTCTAAATCGTCTAACCCAACCATCGCTTGTCGGCCATCGCCGACTTTTGTTGGCGAATGGAACTCCTTTGTTGATTCGGTCGACCTGACCATCGGTCAACAACCACTTCTTGGATGATGTGGCATGACATGTGTATGATGCCATGGAATGACACCTCATCCTGAGGTGTCAACTTGGTTGACGTGACATGTCACATGGATGCTGACGTGGCATGAGACGTCACCCTCTTTTCTTTATCGGTCATCGGTCATTTCTCTTGGATGAACAAACACCTCGTTGAAATGACCGACACCTGATCATCGACCCATTGGACATCAACGCTCTCTCTTTCTCAATCGATACACTTTGCTAAAGCAACTGACTTGACCATCGACTACCAACAACCTTTGTTGGTGACTAAATCACTTCGCCAATTCTCCCGACTCGACCATTGGCCATTGATGATTTTGATTGGCATATAAATCACTTTGCTAATCCGTCTTACCCGACCATCAGTCGTTGGTGATCTCCTTTGAAAAATCCAACACTTAGAACTTTCGACCAAAACCTATATGAATCTAGGCCATCGATATTCCATCTCCAATGATCTTAGCCAATGATTCTTCGAACATCACCCAACTCTACCGATGAATCTTGACCATCGATTTGCTCTATTTTCCAACTTCGAAATAAAATCCTGATCGTTGAATATCGGTTCAACTTCCAAATGTTCGAAGACAAATACATACCATCGATCTATTTCAATTTCACAACTATCGAATTGAATCTCAACCATCAATTTGATCCAATTTTGAAACCACCAAAAATGAATCTTAGTTGTCGATTCACATCACCTTTCAAATGGTAGAAACTTATAAGTTTTTAAATTTATTAAAATGAATCTAGGCCATTGATCTCAAGATCAAACTTGATCTTAGTCATCAATTCATTGAAATCTACTTAGCACTACAATGGCCATTAAAATACAAATTTGTTGACCTTCTAGGTCGAATTCAACTCTACAACTTGCATATTCACACCATAGATCATCTTCTTTGACTGCCTTGAGGAATTTAAACTCAAAATTTACCCACGAATTTGAGGATTTCTCTCTAATTCTCCATTTTCCCCCAAATTCACACAGACCGAAGTATGCAACAGTGAATTTGTCCAATTCGCATTGGTTTTGGCCCATACAATCCTAGTTTTTGGAACATAAGTTTTGATACCACATTGTAATGTACCCAGCCTCCAGCTGAATAACATTACATGTGGAATACTCATGAATATTAAGATTTTCTACTTAATTCAATTTCATGTAGCTTACCACCTACATATCACACCCAAATTTAACTATTTGATTGGTACTACAATTCTAAATGCATCTAACAACATATATTAAAAATGTGAGTGCAACTTCTCAAGCAAAAAACAAACACACAAAATTCTTACAAACAATTTGCACAATGGAATGAACATATTAACATAACAAAGAACTTATCTGTATGCATAATAACCAACCAGTTTCATACGAAGGATGAACCTCCCAACCATAGGCGATGTTTTTCATTTCATTTCAACAGTAGTCCACCCCCAAGTTGAGGCTATGATTCCATGAGGAGATCTAACCCTTTGGCTATCTAGTCTCCACACACAACAACCCCAAACCTAGGTTCCACTCTATTCCCCACAACTTGCACAACCTAAGGAATGTGATCCCCTTCATTGAAGACAATCTCTCATGCCTTCCCACTTCCCTCCAGGGATCCAGTGCACCTGATTGACCAATAATCCTCCCAGCTACTCCAAGAGTGTTAACAACAACCTTCACCATGCCCTTGTGCCATTTCCTCAGAAAAAAATTCTTTACAAGCTTATAGAACTATTTACAGACACACATGCCTCTTTCTCAGCATAAAACACAACCAAACAATGGTTTCCTTCAAGCTCAACATGGTTGATGCTCTTCCCATCACTCAAATCCTCTCTTCCTGTCCAAAATATGCATGTTAAACTTGTATTTATTTTGCATACAAATTTCTCTTCTTATCCCTTGCTTTCTTGAAACTCTTCCCAAAGATGATTGTACTTCAACACATGCTCCCCAATAACTATGGGATGTGACTCCTCACACCCACCCTCTTACATGAGTTAAATTATTGGCTTTGGGAACACTCAACAACAATTAAAAGGCTATACACTGATAATAATTTTAGGAAAGTGGGTTGTATTAATACCCATGAATAATCCTCCCTTAGATCCCTCCTTCTTTTGGAATCATATCCCCCCATCATTTTTATCCCTCTTGTATCATAACCAATGATTACTATTTTCAATTAATTATTTCAATGCACATAATATACCATTCGGTCTTCGGCCATATAAAACCCATACAGGCTCTTCGCCCCAACACACCGACATAGCAGCCTAAATCTCATTTATATAATCACACTCTAATTCACGACGATTAAAACTGGGGATGTTACACAACTAGCATGACATGTAATTTGAGATCCCTAAAGGTTCCCACACACAACAATGAATTTCCTAGCAAGTGGGAGGTTCTTATTTTGCTAGAATAGAAGCTTGAGCTACAAGCGCTGGAGACACCAATCCCATATTGAAACCAAAGAGAGACCCACACCAAAGGCAATGCTAAGATAAAGCACAATATTTCCTAGGGGAATAAATGTCCAAATTGGAGGTATCCAATCAGAGGGTTCCTTCAAACCAACCAACTAGTAGTTGGTTTTGTGATTACTAAAACCCACCATAGAAAATTCAAAGAACACAAACAAACAATCCCTAGCTTCATGAACTCCCAATTTTCATGCATAATGAGGAATGGATACTCTACAAAACAATTATTAACCATCTCCAAACCATTAGGAAGAGAAATACCATGTATGCGACCATGTATATAAGTAGTACAAAACAATTATTAACCATCTCCAAACCATTAGGAAGAGAAATACCATGTATGCGGCCATGTATCTAAGTAGCTTGCCATAGGTAACTTGAAGCATATGTTGTCAACACATAAAGGTAAGGGGATAGAGAACACCCCTGATGAATGGATTGATGAATCAAAATGCAAGGTGACAAGGAGTATTCATTGATACAAAAGCCAAGGAATTGGAGAAAAGAGTGTTGACCAACCCAACAAATCATAGGCCAAATCCAAGACAAGTCAACATCTTAGTGATGAAGGACTATTTAATTTGATCATAGGATTTGTCAAAGTCAATCTTTAAGAAGAGGTCCCGTTGATTATTCTCCTTATCTCACTCCATTGACTCCCAAGCTAATATCATTGTATCCAAAATAAACCTCCCCTACACAAAACCTATTTTCTCTCTTGGATCAATATTGTTGGCAACATTACAAACCCAAAGAGCTATAGCCTTGGTCAAGATCTTGTAAGCTACCCTTAGCAAGGTGATAGGTCTCCATCCCCCTATTGTGTCTTTGGAAGCATTCTTGGGAACAAACATAGTTGACCCCTAGTTAAAGGACTCCATCAAATGACCTAAAGAAAAGGCCTTAGATGCCAAGCAACATAAATCATCCCCTGCCATCTTCCACGTCACCTTGTAAAAATCATAAGGCAATTCATCCATGCAGTATGGATTTCTCATTCTGCATTAGACAAAGGGAAACATAGAGCTCATCATTCATAAATTCATTGTATAACTTTCCATGGTCTCCAATAGAGAATTAATGAGGGATCCCTTGACAACAAAAATTTATGGCATATACAACTGAATATGTCAAAGTATAAGGTGAAAAAATATTTTGGAATGAATCCCAAACCTACTTTTTATCTTGGCAAAGTCATATTTAAGAGAGCCATTATGTCTACACATGTAAAACACCTTGTCAACTACCACTTTATTCTTTAAGTCATCAAAGAATAATTTGGAGTCCTCATCCCCCTCCTTAATCCATACAAGAGTGAATCCTAACCCCTTTGGAAATGTACTCCTCTCTTTGGGCCACCAACTCCAAACAAGCTACACCTTCTTAGAGAATAATATTATAAAGATCCTCCTCTAGAAAGATATGCAACTCTTCCTGCCTCTACCGTTCATCAAACTATCAAATTAATGAGAGGGCGGGGGAGAAGGATGGATTGCAATTTATAGCTTTCATAAATCATGGTATGTAGCATTTTACTGGTATTGAAGAAGAAAATATTTCAGTAACAATTTTTTATTATTAAATGATTTGTAATGAATGTATGGTTGCATATCTCTGTTCCTTATCAATTTTATGATCTTTACCTTCAGGGATTTGATATTTCACTGTGGCATCTTCATTTTGAAAATGAAAAAGGAATTGTCTTTTGTTTGACCATTATATATCATTATCTCATTTGCATATTCCCATGATTGCAAAGATGTTATTTTTTTTTTAAATCCCTTCACCCTGTGAACGACCATATCATGAATCCGTTTTTAAGCCGAACCCTTGACCTCGATTTAGGTTCATTGAAAAAAAATGCTCCATATACTTAGCATCATTATATTTGCATAAAAAAAATAAATGAGATTGTAAGTAGAGTTTTTCAGTGAAGAAAACTTTGAAAAAAAAAGAGTTCACTATTAAATTTGGGCATTGTATTATGTAGCTATAATTATGTCAAATTTTTATTCAAAGTTATTCGAAGCCATTGATCAGTAATGCTATGAAAGTCTTCAAACCCCAAAACTAAGAATTAAAATACATACACATTCATTACATCACTCAACAATTCTTCATTACTATAAGCCTATCATTCTCAGAACATAGTCATTGCAAATCATGTTCAATGAATATTTTGTGAAAGTTCTATTTTTCTTCAATTTGCATGCAGTTGATAGTTATCATGAATTTAATGGATGTTTTATGATTCTAAATGATGTTTTTTAGTCGTGTATCAAGGGGATACCGGAGAGGACAAGGGAGAAGGACAAATGATTTTGGGAAAGAAGGAATAAAATAATTAGGCTATGTCCACTTTGATGCTAATTCTAATGAGTTCAATCATTTGGCACATACCATGCACCTTTTATTGGGCGGAAAAAAAACATTGTCTGAACCTTTGAGATTTGTAAATGTACCTCTGCAACCACATCCAAGTATTGCCAACATCCCTCTGCATCCACAATCTGACCCAACTAATGATGGATGTTTGTAATTTCCCCATTTTTGGGTTCCCGTGTTTTGCAGTTGGAGATGACTTATGAGGCCTCTACCAACCTAGAAAGAGGGGTGAGGTTATGTTATCAGAGATTTCAGAGGATTTGGAGGAGTTATATGAGGAACATCCTAGTCCATTTACCATGTTTCATCATTAGGATCACTTCCACACAGTTCGATCTTGGTTCCGTGGCATTCTGACGATTCCTGTAATTTGGGAGTATTATTGAGCATAATCTAATTAAAAGCACTAAAGTTGTTATTTGGATCATATTATTTGAGGGGACACCTTAGTGTAATAGCTCATTGGAATAGGGACGGAAATATCTAAAGTTTGGGATGATGCGAAAGGGACTTCTAGCATCCATAAATGTCTTAAAAACAAATGAATCACTTTCCCGCATCAAAAGGGGGTTAAAAATGTTATAAAGTAACTTAAAGATTAATAGTTACTTAAATATTAGTAAAAGTGACTTTTAATATTTAAGTGAAATTAAGAGGAGAATGAGGGTCATGAGGATTAAGTGAAAGAGGAAAGATCTAGAGGGGGCATTAAAGAAATATAAAAGGAGGGGTAGCGCTTCACTTTCCTCATTATGTTTTGGATTGATCTCTTGATTGAGTGCTCTTGTGAGCCAAGGTTTTTGTTGGGTTTTTGCATAAACCCTTCCATTATGGTTTGGTTTCGGTGGTGCAATATCCACCCTAGATAGACACGGAGGATCCATTTGGGATCTTCATTGGAGCTTCATTTTGTGGTTTGTCTTCAGTTTAGAAGTGTAACGACTTGCTTAGGAGGCTCGTGGGGCTTTCTGGAGGTGGTTGTGGCATCTTCTAGGTTTTTGGTTTGAGCATTGTGTATTTAGTTGAAGTATTGCAGTTGCCATGGCAACCATTAGAACTTGTTATTGTTGTACTCAAATTTCCATTCATAATAAAAACACTCCATGTTGTCTCTTCTATTTCATGTGTACTTGGATTGTATGCAATATGTTTGATAGAAGTCTATTAGTAGTATCTATGCAAACTATTTGTAGAAAGTTTTCAATCATTTTTTTGGCATAAGAACATATGTAATGCAAATTGTTTGAAAAAAGCACACAACTAGAAACAACACCATTCCACAAAATATCATACTATCCCATCCTAGCTCACTTGGGGATATTGCATAAACAAACTAGAACAAACTTGTTTCAGGGAATGCAAAATGGCCTAGCATGCATGAAAATCACCCTCAACCAAATTTTTCTGTAGCTTCTATTGCTCCTTCTATTAATTCTTTTGCTCAAAATCATCCTTACATTGAAATTAAATCCTCTTCCTCAAAGCTACATGTAGAGAAAAAAGGAAAAAATCCTATGAAAGATTCTTCAAGCTTTGAAACCTCAAAGCCCACTTCTGTCCACTCCAAAACAAGTACAAAGTTACAAGGAGAGGAGAAAAGGGAAATTTCTCGCTTAGACATGCTTCATGAGATATCTCGGTACTAATGATTTATACTGATGACAATTACAATGATGTGGATAAAACTTTGACTTGGTTTGACATTCTCAATTTTTGTCTATTAAAAACATTTTGTTTTATATCAACAGTTTTTGGATATATATATATATATATATATATATATAGTTCATATTATGATCACATATGGTGCATGATTTTTTATTTCATAAAGTTTACTTGGAATGGTTAAATGATATACGTTGTCTTTCCTTAAGAATCTAGTGGGACCCTTGCCTACTTTTTATAAATATTATACATGATACCATTCTCTCTTACTAACTACTTCAGTTACTTATAATTAGTCCTTCACTCACGTAAAAGAAATATTAATTTATATTAGATAGTTGAATTGAATAATTGTTTAAGGAAGATACAGAAGAAAAGGAGGTGATCAATGAAGGGACAAGCATTACATCACATGAGAGGTATGCTAAGGATTTGATAGATTTTTTCAGTGATCATCGTTAAATTGCTTTGTTGATAGCATGGATTTACTTGAAAAGTGTAAAGAAAGGTAGAGTGAGACTAATCCCGTGGTCTTCCCCTTAAGGTTATTTATTTTTCTTCATTTGTTTGCACATATTAAAAGTTTTGAAACATGTTCGATGCTAATAAGTGAAACATTTTGCATAATTTTAGTTGTGTTCTTCACATCACTTGAGGTGGTCCGAGTTTGACTGATTTCATTTTCCTTCTATGGCACTTAGTTGCCTTTGTATGAATATTTTTCTTACATCTGAAGCTTCTAAGGACTTCCATGGTCCAAGTCTATGTAGAGATTTGTAAAAACATTTAACTCAATCTATAGTCTGGTTATTATAAAGGATCATTGCATATTTTCCCTCATTGTTTGCTCTTATTTCTCCAACATTTATTTGTTTTCATGCTTGTATCTACACATTTCTTGTTATTATTGTTGTTATTATAAATTTTAGTTTTAAAGAGTTTTGCATTCATTTATGCACATTTCTTTTGACATTGCAATATCTTCTTTTATCTATTTTATTTATTTCATTTCATGTACAGCTAAAGTAAAATACAAAAAGAAAACATAAAATATATTATAAAATCAAATTACATTTAAGTCAAGGTTCCTTATGTTTGGAACTTTGATTTTCAGTCTTAGGCTATAAATGAAGGGTGATAATCATGCTTACTCTCCTAACCTAACGAGGGTATGAGGTGTTTTGCGAGAAGAATTACAATTTCTCGTTCAATAGACCACACCCCCATGGCCATGTGCATGATTCATGGTCTAGAAAGGACCACTCCAACAATAACTCATATCATTACAAAGCTCAAATCCTACAAATTTGACTTCCTACAAAAACACCAAATTCAACCTAGTCCTCAATAACACTGTGTGGACAAATTTCTTACTGCTTAGGATTGTCAAGAGTACTGAAATTGTTGATCAATGTTGCATTCCCCAACGAAGAGACTCAAGGTGTGGGGCTCAACTCTCTACTAGGAGTGTCCAAACACATAGGAGACAAGGTTTCCTTATGTTTGTTGGACTTTACCATCCAACCACCATCAACATCCATACTTTGAATATGACCACTCGCCCATGCAAAAGGCGAGGGGGTAGTGCTTTGACTCTTCCTTCTAACATTATGTTTGCTAGGGTCAGATTCATGAATCAACTACAAAACGAGGCCTCCAACACCCCAAGAAGAATCATGCACTTAAGCCCCAACATATTTTCACCTACACTCTAATATGGGTTATTCGAGGGCCCACCACCTTTGGCATCATGCCCTAAACCCATTGACGAACCAACCTCCTTAATTGCAAGCACTGTCAAAGAAACAACACCTATATCCACTGTCAAAGAAACAATAAATATACCTATAGAGGCAATGAGATTGGGCTTCCAATGAGGGTAATCATGGATGAGGCAATCTTGTGATTGATAGGAAAATTGAGAATTTGGAAGATTAAGGCACATGGCCTTGTAATAACAAACACCATCTAAAGTCATAACAAAAATGAATAGAGGGATCATTTTGTCAAATCTACTTCAATGCAAACACTCAGGTCGACTAGAAAGGAGCTATGACATCCATCTGAGATGAGCACCTTGCCAAACTTGCTTGTAAACAAGTCCACAAATGGTTGTAGCATGAAAAACTCCAACCAAAGAGAATAGTGAGCCTACCCTTGATCCTCTAGTTTAAAATCCACTTGCCAAGACTGAACATAAGCTAGCAGCCTTGCACTGTTCCACATAGCAAACTACAAAACATGTTGGTCTTTGGCATCGTAATTAAAAAAAAAGGTAAATATACTTTGAGCCTATTCCCTACTAAGATTTCATTAAAATCCCCTTTTCTTCCCCATTCATAAGGCACCACAAATTAAAAGTTTCCTCATCCAACATACAACATTTCTAAAAAAACACTATGATGCTCTAGATTTTGTCGTCCTTCAAACTATTTCTTGTTACCGGAAAGGAAAAAAAATAAAATTTCCTTCACATGCATTCAAAGAATTAAGGCTATCCCTAAGTTTCAGTCCACCTGTGTCACCAACAAAATAATACCAAGAAGGACATGGTCCTTCTCAATTGACATCGTGCCAGTTAAGAAACAAAAAAAAAACCTCCACTAACTCGAATACTTCCTATAGCAACTTCAACAAACTAGACACCACACACGACCTTGAAGGTTTTGACATAATCACTCTTTTGTTTCAATAGCTCCACAAAGGAATTGTTAATGTGCCCTTCATGCCAAGGGGTATGCAAACAATGTTTCTTAACTAAAGTGGTATAGAGTCACATATGATTTGGGTGCTTTGAGTTTATGACTTGTTCCCAAATTGTGGTTTTTAGGTTTTTCATCAGCATTCAAAGTTCTAGGATTCTTAGCATCCCACAAGTAGATCCATTTCCCCAAGATGAAGTCATTGATACCATTTGTTTTTCTCTAGGCATATTTAGTGTTAAGATTTAGCATGTTTATAAATACATCTTTTGGTTCCAAAGTTCGAGATCAAGGTGAGTTCTAATTTCAGGGATATTTAGATTGACATGGGACTTTGAAATTTTTTATTTTGGGAAAGTTTATATTTTAAGAAACTTACTATTTTAGCAACTTGTTACAATGTTGTGTAACAATTTGGTAGTTTTCTAGAAATAAATTCTTTGATTTTTGAAGCCACTAGTTTTTGAAATTTTCTATTTTTGTAAACTAATTACATTTATGGATACTCGTTTTGGAGAAGCTCCTGTGTGAATTTTGGCGATAAATAGAGAAATTTTATTTTTAGACTCTATTTTTAGAAAGTCAAATGCATAGATGGGGTCATTTAGTGATGGAGATGGAAACCCAAAAATTTTAAGCGATTTCAAGAAAATATAAAATCAAGGCATTAGTATTATAACAATGGAAAATGGCCTTTGTCAAAGTTGATGATGAAATCATTGAAATAATATAAAATAGTATAAAAAGCCAAAATGTCGATTGTTTATCCTACTCTCATATTTTATAATTATGGTTAGTTATAATGGAGAAGGGATGATGTTACCAATATAGATCCAACAACAACAAGGTGAATGAGTTGTGTTACATATTATCATTCACACATGGATTAGTGGGCTATGTTCAACTGTCACTGGAGGTTGCCATGACCTAGTAGAGCAAGTGGATAAGTCCATGAGAGGATATCATTGGCTAGAGGCATATTATCCATTATGTTGTTTGGATAATATTATCCTTGGTGCTCTTTTTGGAAGTTATCTTGTCTATTTTGAGCTAGAAGAGGGCTCTCTGCTTGAGAGTTATTTTCAAAAGCTATAGGATTTATTCTTGTTAGTGGGTGCCCAGCCTAGGAGATATGTTCTCATCTTTTTCTTGTCCACTTTGAATGATATTCAAGAAACACTAGGCATCATCTTCTTGACACATTTAGCATGTTTTTAGGGTATTAGAGGTGATCATGCATAACATCTATTATTGGTATTCAAATATTATTGGGTATTTTCTTTATGTGAATCCTTCTCTTGTGTAAGAGATGGAGCTTATCAAAGATAAATGGATTAGTTATTCTTTATTCCTTGCTCTTGCGCTTCCATGCTTCACATTCTACTCCCTTTCATCCTAGATTGTAGCGTTCATTGGAAACTTGGTATTGGTGCCTCCTATTATTGATGGCGTGATTATGTCAATTCCTTATTAGTGTTGGAGAGAGAACCTTGTGCAATGCATCCCCTTAGGATTTGTGTTTTATACTAATGTACTAGACCTTGTATTCACAATGTTGGTAATAAAGATTATCACTTTCTTGGTGATCAATTTAACAAGTGTTCACTAAATTTTGTAAATGGTTTGATAGTGTTCCGAGTCAATTGGCCTTGTGTATCTTCCCTATGCAATCATCTCTCTTTTCTTTCCTTTTTTCCACATTCATTGGACTTAAGGAACCAATTGATTGTTTAAATCTAAATTTCTTATCTTGATTTTTACGAGGGAGTTCCCCCTAAGGCTAGCAAGTACTATCTTGAAGTGAGAGGGATTGTGTGAGGTGACACTAGGTATTTCCCTATATTTTTTCATTCAATCATTTCAAGTTTAGCGTGATAATTGGTGTGAATGGATATTCGCAATATACCTAAATAAATATGTAGCAAGCAATGTTGATAACATCAGAATCGACAAAATATTGGTGAGAGTCCGGAAAACATCTTCCCGGAAACATCTATGAAAAGATTAGCAAACCGTGACAAACATTAAAAAATACAAAATATATTCATTTTTTTCAAAATTTTAAACATATAAAGAAACAACATTAAATAAACACATTGACACATAAATATGGAGAAAGCACTGATATATATGATGTAGTGGATGCCAAATAAGAAAATGATACATCAAAGTCGATACCAAATCTTGAACCCTGATAGTTGTCCAATCAAGGACACAAAAGTGGAGAACCAATAAAAAATGACATCACATATATAAATGTATCTCATCATCATAAGGTAGATGTACAATGATAAATAAACAAAATTGGTAGCTAGCTATCTAATATCAATTCCCTCTCCCCCTTTTACATGAAAATGTCATGGGTTGTTTGTTAGGCCTTCCCCCGACAGTAGAAGGCCTTGGCCCTACACCAAATTTCTGACGATGACTAATGGGTGTAGAACTAGGTGCATCAATCTCTATAGAAGGTGGTGTTGATGCTAGCACATCACCCTCCATGATGTCTTCAAGTTGCTCCTGCTCCTCCTCCTCCCCCTCCTCCTCCTCCTGCTCCTCATGTTGTTGTTCCTTCTCTAACCATGCAGGTGCCTCCTCCATGATAGGCACCTTAGACTCCACCCTCCACTTAGACAATACATCAATATTTTTTAAGGAAATGGCATCCACATCCGATGTTCTCTCCATTTGCTTCATCCATAGTCGAAGATTGTAATGGGTATATACTAAATCACGAGACATAGAAACTCCAACTTATAAGAGGGTCATAAAAACTTTAATGAATCTTGAGGGTCATATATTACAATAAATGTAATTTCTTTATTGAATTTCTAAGTTCTAACCTATTGCATTTCTTTGAGTGTATTTTTCAAATACACTCCTATTGCACTGACATCCCAAAGCACTGAAGGTTTGATTGAGGATTCAGATGGTAAATTTCTATAAATTTGGTGCTCTTGCACCATAGTTTCACCACCAAACATCTACAACAAATAAAAAAGAAACGGAACTAAATTAAATTTCATTACAATGGAAAATATAAAATAAAGAAAGCATAATTAAACTTTCAAATAAAACACATAATTGAATTTTAAAAATCCAAAGTTCTAAATTCTAATGACTTACGTGGCATCAAAGTGGTCCTTTCACCAACAACATCAAATCCAGATAGTCCAGTACCATCCCAATACATCTCTATCATGTGATTAATTATGCTGTGAATCTCGACATCATAGACCATCCTCTGAAGACGAGTATGGAGCCCTTCCATCACCTCACCATCAAAATCAAAGTTCCATTTGTAGGAAAATGTGGAGTTGAGGAAAAGTGTTGCTACATGAATGGGTTGATGGAGCATCCCGATCTACCGAATTTCAATCAAATCCCATAACATCATTTGTCTACTAAACCCAAGGGTACCCTTTCCCACATAATAAGCATGGATAGTTTCTTTGGCCCAATCCATGGGCTTATACAAATAGGCCATTGCAGGATAATCATTATCAACCAATCTCAAAACCTTTACCAAAGGTTCACTAACTAAGCACACTTCTTCCACTCATTCCCAGAAGGAGCCAGTGTAAACCAATCTAACAATGGCTCTCCCATCCTCTCTCCTGCGATATGTACAATCATGCCACTCATCACAAACAAAACTTTTCTTCAACTCAAATGACATTGAAGCAAACACTGAAGAGTAATGGAGTTGGTGGAAAAACGTGTTATTGCAGGACACCACAACTCCCTATTTTTGGTGCATCTCCTCATGAGGCTAAGACCAAAATCATGGTTATATATGAACTTGGAGATGCTCCTAGCTTGATTAATCACCTCCTTGACGAAGGAAATTTTCTCCATATCCTCTAGCATCAAATCAATACAATGTGCAACACATGGAGTCCAAAACAATAAGCGATGCCTCTCCATAAGCATCCTACTAGCATCGACATAATTAGTTGCATTATCTGTTATGATTTGCACCACATTATGCAAACCGATCTCTTGAATGAACCTATCCATCAACTCACATAACAATGTTGCATCTTTTACATGTGTTGATGCATCCACTGATTTGATAAAAATGGTACCTCTAAGAAAGTGTATCAAGAAATTGAGAAGGGTCCCACCCTTCCTATCTGTCTAGCCATTAGACAACACTGTGCATCTAGAGAGCTCCCATGACTGCTTCAACTCCACCAATCTAGAGTTGATGTTCTCCTCTCTGCTTGAAGAATTGGCCCTTGCAACTCCTCATAGATAGCGCTTTTATACCATGGGCCAACAACAACAATGCATCACACATCGACTGCCAAAATAGATTGTTTTTGGTGATGTTGGGAGGTAAGTCACTTCAAAAAAGACACTTCTCAATAACTGTGTCTAATTCTACCTTCTCCCTTTGTTTTATCACTGACATGATGGAAGGTTGTGCTCTAGCTCCGGTTCGTGGAACAAAAAAAATGAGGACCTCTCGATAGGTGAATCCGTGGAGTCCCTCCCACTACCCTCAGTGGTAGATAGCCCTGAACTTCTAACTGCATGTTCGGCCTTATTTGTGGTTGCCTCTTATTTCTTTCTATCCTTTGCATGAATTGAATCATGAGCGACTTTCATATCCTTCAGGACAACTTGAGGACAAATCCTAATATCATGCCCAAGGAGTTTAGTCAAATGGTATTTCAACTTGCTAATCCCTCCCATCATATGTTTCCCACACAATTTGTAACTCAATCGTTGTCGGTTTGTCCCATCTTCAAGTTCCCCATATTGTGAAAATGGGTCAAATCCTTTAGCATATTTGCTATGGAAATGGGCAGCTTCAAAATTCAAACCTAAGGCACCAAAAACACAAGAAAATGGCATCAAACCCCACTAGAAAAAAATAACAACCTATTGGTTTAAAAAATCAGACCTCTAGATTAGATTATTAGCAGTGAAAAATGACAATAAGAGGGTGGATAAAAAAATTAAAATCAAACTTGTTGTCCAATTAAGAAAACCCTTACAAAGTTTTATGGGCATGAAAATCATGGAAAAATGACAAAAAAAAGAAGCAAAATGTAGGCCAGCAAAGAGGCAAGCAAACATGCATAAATCTATGAAAAAAATTGCATTAACATGGTGGGATTTAAATACATACCTATGAATGGAAGATTCAACATCACTTGGCAAATGAAATTGAACCCTTACTCCACTAAAAAATCCTTGATGGTGATGATGATGGTTGTTTAGCTATCTCCACAATGAGTGATGACCACAAGCTCTCCTACTTCCTTTTCCAACAACCCAAAAACACAAATGAAGAAAAACAAACTTAAAAATCGCTTTA
This sequence comes from Picea glauca, assembly GCA_000966675.3. Lineage (NCBI taxonomy): Eukaryota > Viridiplantae > Streptophyta > Pinopsida > Pinales > Pinaceae > Picea > Picea glauca. The sequence continues at coordinate 83,320 of JZKD02S1695052.1, read as the reverse complement.
ACCCTCACGATTATTTTCCTTCAGTGATTTTTTCAATCGCGACGCAAATGTTTTTTAAAATCATGATTTTTTATGACACATCATGATGTCATGTTTTAAAAAAAATCACGATTTTTTCAGGGATAAAAATCGGCGGCCCGAAAAATCGTCGATATTATCAATGTTGGTACCAATAGAAACAACATGGCAGCAAATACAATGAAATTGACCAAAGATATCCTTTTGCAAATGAGGTTGTGGATGACAGGAAAAGCATTTCTCTTAGCATATGACATTTTTTAGTTGTATACATGCACCATGATGTTTGTAAGGTGACAATCAAAACAATCATCCTAGTTTCGAACAATTTTTTCTTGGAATAGAAATTTCTCAATCATTGATCTGTTAGGCAAGGCTGAGCATAATCCATAAGTGGTTTTAACAAATCAGATTCGTCTTTCTTCAAGAATTATCAAGCCACTTAAATGATTCCAATAGAAGGAAAACTGAAAAATAAGAAAAAAAATTTGGATAGATATTATGTCATCTACTTTAGGAATTAATCTTGAAAATTGAAACAATCAATCATCGTATCTGGTTGAAGTTAAATAGTAACACTTTTAAGGCATGGTATTAGGAGTTAATCTCATGAGATTTAGTCCTATATATTTCTAGGAATGTTCCAACAACTTTATTATAAAAAGCTTATAGATTTTCCAAACTAACGATAACTACTGAAATTGCTTTTGAGATTACAAATCAATTGTTGCTTCATTTGTAAAGAATGGTTGTTTATAGCATTATTTTTCAGTTWTGTTCTTCAATTGGTTTTCAAAGAAGCCCAACAAAGACAACCAAATCATACCTTGTTGTAATGTCCCTTTCCAAATAGGAGCTCCAAAAAGGAGGCTTAATGGTCTAAACCACCCYGTTAGACTATAGCCAGGGCCAAAAAGGGRTAAACASGATTACTAGAGGTCACTCCAGTCAAAGGTGTTATGTTTGGAAAGTGACATWAAGCTAAAAGYGGTTAAAAKCWCTTTTAAGACAATTTGAACTAAAATTAGTAGTCAACAACGAATTAGGGTTTYGGGYAGCTATAAGAGATGGGTYAACGACCTAATTCATCATTATGTAGATTTTGACTTCTCAWTGAGGAGAGARGCTCATCTCAGGAGAGATAGTTCAGTGGATTCCAAGAGGAAGACACAAGTTGACTAATTTCGGTGTTGAGAGACACACCCTAGTCACCGAGAAGATCATCCAGGTATTCCATCATTCTTCAGCAGTAGTTACACAGGCTCCAACAGCAAGGACACACTTATTCAGGGTGAGGGCGCAACTTCTAAGGAGGTTCAGTGGATCGACTTGTCCCATCTAGGAGAGTTCAAAGATTCCCCTCCAACCTAGTTGAGAGGAAGGAAAGGCACATCTTTTTCTTGGTTCCTCGTCAGATCTTGATGGAGGAATCATCTAGGGCACATTTTCCAGACATTGGGAGTGCAAGACTTTAGGTGGACACATTCGAGGTTCCTGAGCGATCATCAGATCAGATCTCGGGAAATCCTTCCGACCCATTTCACAGTAGGCCAAGTCGATCATTTTGAGACACATCTCAACCGATTCCGACCGTGGAATCACTAGGGTGTAGTTTTCCAATGAGAGGGGCGCAATTTCCGGTGAGAGAGGGGCACATTTCCCCAAGGGGATCCATCTAGGGTCCATACACACTAGCAGATGGGCCGGTCAGTCACCAGGACTAAGAGCTAGAGCAAGGTGCACCATTTGGGACGGTTCCCAGGCCATTTCGAGAGGCTTAGCCACCAGGGCAAACTTTCTGGACTTTTGGCAGTTACCATGCGAGCTGCCATAGTTCCAACTCATCCATTGATTCCGTAGTGCTAACCTATTATCGAGTATTATCATTTAGTTTACTTATTGTATTTCGACTAAGATCGTTTTGTCATTTGATCTAGCCGAGTGATTCATTTTAGCCGCATGCGACATTGTGCTCACAGAGATATCATAATATAAAAGTTGCAGTATTTTGTTTCATTTATCATCTATATAGTCATTTATATATTGTAACAATAAATTATCTACAGTAGATACATCAGATTATCAGTGTTTCCCATACTAGTAAAGTTAGGAACATTACAGTGGTATCAGAACTTTAGTCCTGCCAGCCTATGACTAAAGAAGATGAGTGCAACAGAGGACCCAGGGGGTCGTGAGCACGTAGGTGACGAATATGTCACTTACAACAGACGCAAGGTGGGAAGACCTAGATCTGATTTTCCCCCTTTTCCTCCCAGCTCAGAGGAAGATGAAGAGGCACAAAGGGAAGCAGAGAGAAGGACAAAGCTAGAGGCGAGCGTGAGGTAGAGAGGATGTTAGGAGACAATAATGAGAGACCAAAGGGCAGTGGTAAGGCCCCCATGGCACATCCATTCTACAGATCTCCATTCCCACTACCTCACACAAGAGAATCATCTGGATTTTTCTCGTCAACTTTGTTGCTCAGAGGAGGCTAATCACATCATCTTCATTTATGTTCACATGACGACGTGTCCAACACTTTTGGGATTTCACACGTTCACCTTGTGCTCAGCCACAGGCATGTCCAACTCATCAGATCACTTTTCCCACTGGATAATCATCTGGAGTTCTTCTCACTTTCTTCATGGAGGAGGTCATCTCTACGTTCCTAGCTCTGCCTCAGGCAGGAATCACAAACCCTTCTTAGGGGATTTCTCTCAGGTTTGTAAGCTAAGAGAAAGGCTTCACATAGCTACAATGATCCACACCTCACAAGTTTGTAAGCTGGAGAATGTCTCGCATAGTTGCATTCATCAACACTCCCTCTCAGCTAGGGAGGCATTCTTTATTATGCCAAGTCTCGCATAGATGTATTTTGATTTTTGTCTTGGCTGGAGTTATCATCACTCCCTCTTAACTAGGGAGCCATTCTTCATGAGGTTAATTTGATGAAGATATCTATAATCTACTCATGTGTAGGAAGGTACTACATGTGTACGATTTTCCTCTGCATCGTATCTCTAGAATACGGATATTTCATCTCATCGTATTTCGATCCATTGGCTTCTCACGACTCATAGGATTCATCTCATGGTCAAGTAAATCTGTCAAAAGCTTTGTGAAGCCACATTGCTTCATACACTTGAAGCTTATATACTCTACCTTTGTAGTACTCAAGGCCACAAAGTTTTGTTTCCCGTTGTATCAGGAACCATGCTAGCATATCAATTGTGCTTCGTATATATCTCAATACATGTTTGTTTGTCTAGTGAGTCTGTCTTAGTTGACTCATGAAATAGCTAGGCACATTCACTGCATGGTATGCATCAAGTTTGGTGTTAACCAAATACATCATTGATCCGATCGGTTGTGGATCAGTCTCGTCTGAATCATCATCAATCTTCTTCTTTAAATCCATCACAATGGATTTTGCATTATGTCATATTGAACTTCTTAATATTTTCACAGAATATTTTCCTTGATTTAGGAAAATCTTATCGATCATCTGTCATACTTCTTGTCCCAAGAAGTAGTGCATCATACTCAACGCTTTCTAAATAAGTCATCAAGATCAGGCTCTCGTCACCAACACAGTAATGATATAGGTTTGGATCAGTAATACTCTTACTGAAATCCAATCTCAACAAGAATCAATCTATCTGATATAGGTTCCAACTCATGGAAGGTAATACGGATGGAAGTGTATCGGGTACACTTGGTCAAGTGTCTCATCATAGACAACTCCCTCTGTTTATGAGAAAACATCTGGCTATAGATCTTATTTTGTATTTCTTGACACTTTCATCAACTGCATGCTTGATCTTATAGATCCACTTGTGAGTTACCACAGACTTTCCTTTTGGTCTCTGAATGATATATTCTTGGAGAAACTGGAATAATGTATGTCTCTTTCTAAACTGCCGAAGGGGGGGAAGGTATTGTCTCATTATTAATCTTTATTTGAGATTCTCTGGATCTTTGAAAGACTATCTCTTTTTCAATGTCTCTGCTTGTCTTCAATCTGTCTCTGACTAGGGATGTCAATCTGGAATGTTTTATGAAGATTCAATGTATCCTTTCTTTCTAAAGGATCTAGCTTGGACTTCTTTTCTTTGAAGATACACTGGACACCCAAATAATTTGAAGTGCTCAATATTTAGACTTCATTATGGTGAAGACTTTTGTTCCACACATATACTGTGTCATGCATACTTTTGTTCCACACATATACTGTGTCATGCATACTTTTGTCCATGGAATCTTAGTAGGATTCTGATCATGCATCATTGGTTGTCTCAATGATGGTTCTATTCTTCCTTTTTCTCAAATAGATTTGACTTTCTTTGAGTCAAGTGACTCCCTCTAAAGGATAAGTGTCTTCTTTTGTTCTTTGTATGATGAACAAGTTCAATATGATTTAGACTCTCATACCAGGGATAATGGTCCAAGTCTTTGAGAGTTCTTGTACTAGGAACAACATCCTTCATTTATTTGAAAAAACAATCAATTGTAAAATTAGAGATCAAAAGATTTACCTAGTTTGTTGTCATGCCTTTTAGAGGAAACATTTCTCCTCTCTCTTCTCTTCACTCTTTTGGGGTAGATCTGGGTCAATGTCAACGGTGGAAGCATATTGTCTTCCCTTCTTCCTCGTTGGACAGTTTCTTGCAATGTGTCCATAATTGTCACATTTGAAGCACTGAATTTTTGAAACTTCTCTTCTTTGATAGTCTGGATTGGATGAAGACTTTTCATCTTTGAATGTTTGCCTAGAATTTCTTTTGAATTTTCCTCCCTTCTTTGTATGAAGTGCAAGAGCATGATTTTCTTCTGAGGAATCTTCCACTTTCTATTTCTAAGTCTAAATTCTTCTTGAGTGCAGTCTGTCCATAGAGGCTCAAAGCTTGGTAGAGCTTCTCTTCCATTGATACTCTGAATAAAGGGCTCCCATGATTTTGGAAGATTCTAGAGAGTGGTTAAGACAAGTTCTCTATCAGACATGATTTCCCCATTGGTATCTAATTGTTCTATGATCTCTGATAACTTCATGAAGAAGAGTGCAAATGTGTCTTCCTTCATCATCTTGGTGTTAATGTTTAAGCCATTATTATATCTCTTTGCATATTAGATAACATTAGTATAATACAAGCTCACTGAGAAATACACAATCACAAGAGACACAACATTTATCCTGGGAAACCCTCTAGGGGAAGAAAACCCAACAAAACTTCCTTAATATAGATAGTCAATACAATGCCAAGAGATCTCTTAAACTAATACAGAAAGTCCTCTCCCAGATATGCGCCACTCTCTATCCTTCTCTAACTGCAAATCCGAAACTTGTCTCACGAAATGAGCAAGTGAGTTGTGTGTCTAAGTGAGGTGCTAGCCTCCTTATTTATATTAGACTGGCACATGTGAAGTGTCTCTTCACTGGGAGGGCCGACTTCTCCAATTGGGTGGTTACAACCACCTTTAATATATTATGGGGCCTCTTTAATATCTGTTGGGGCCGACTTCTTATTCTGCCTATTATAATTATCATTTGACCAATCCACAAAAGGGGATTTG
>JZKD02S1695052.1:8648-45087 GCA_000966675.3 Picea glauca | reverse complement strand
GGTGTTCTTATTGAAAGAAGTAATATTAATCCTTTGTCTTTATTTAGCCATCATTGACTTCGTCAATAATAGCATTTGATCATTTGCTCATATATATTTGAAGATAGTCTTTAATTATTATGAAGTACTAACCCACTGCAAGCACATATTCTAGTTGTATTTGTATTGTCTCGCAAACAGGTGCATCATCAGTGGATTTCTCTCTTTGACTATCTCATTTGGGCATCAATCTGTGAAAGGGAACTTCTTTGACTTGGTCCATTACCCTTTAGCCTTTCATCAACCCAGATTGCCTTAGGGACGTCTCCCTTGGACTAGCCCTCCTAAATAGAAAGAGCCCCCCATCGAGGTGACAGTGGGTGGGGAAGCTCCTGTTACGCCGGTTTCAATCCCTGAATCAAGCTCTTTAGACCTTTCCTACAAACCGTGCGATAACAAGTCCAACAAACATAAGGAAACCTTGTCTCCTATGTGTTTGGACACTCCTAGTAGAGAGTTGAGCCCCACACCTTGAGTCTCTTCGTTGGGGAATGCAACATTGATCAACAATTTCAGTACTCTTGACAATCCTAAGCAATAAGAAATTTGTCCACACAGTGTTATTGAGGACTAGGTTGAATTTGGTGTTTTGGTAGGAAGTCAAATTTGTAGGATTTGAGCTTTGTAATGATATGAGTTATTGTTGGAGTGGTCCTTTCTAGACCATGAATCATGCACATGGCCATGGGGGTGTGGTCTGTTGAACGAGAAATTGTAATTCTTCTCGCAAAACACCTCAGACCCCTGTTAGGCTAGGAGAGTAAGCATGATTATCAACCTTCATTTATAGCCTAAGACTGAAAATCAAAGTTCCAAACATAAGGAACCTTGACTTAAATGTAATTTGATTTTATAATATATTTTATGTTTTCTTTTTGTCTTTTACTTTAGCTGTACATAAAATGAAATAAATAAAATAGATAAAAGAAGATATTACAATGTCAAAAGAAGTGTGCATAAATGAATGTAAAACTCTTTAAAACTAAAATTTATAATAACAACAATAATAACAAGAAATGTGTAGATACAAGCATGAAAAAAAATAAATGTTGGAGAAATAAGAGCAAACGATGAGGGAAAATATGCAATGATCCTTTATAATAACCAGACTATAGATTGAGTTAAATGCTTTTACAAATCTCTACATAGACTTGGACTAGGGAAGTCCTTAGAAGCTTCAGATGTAAAAAAAATATTAATACAAAGGCAACTAAGTGCCATAGAAGGAAAATGAAATCAGTCAAACTCGGACCACCTCAAGTGATGTGAAGAACACAACTAAAATTATGTAAAATTTTTCACTTATTAGCATCGAACATGTTTCAGAACTTTTAATATGTGCAAACAAATGAAGAAAAATAAATAACCTTAAGGGGAAGACCATGAGATTAGTCTCACTCTACCTTTCTTTACACTTTTCAAGTAAATCCATGATATCAACAAAGCAATTTAACGATGATCACTGAAAAAATCTATCAAATCCTTAGCATACTTCTCATGTGATGTAATGCTCGTCCCTTCATTGATCACCTCCTTTCCTTCTGTATCTTCCTTAAACAATTATTCAATTCAACTATCTAATATAAATTAATATTTCTTTTACGTGAGTGAAGGACTAATTATAAGTAACTGAAGTAGTTAGTAAGAGAGAATGGTATCATGTATAATATTTATAAAAAGTAGGCAAGGGTCCCACTAGATTCTTAAGGAAAGACAACGTATATCATTTAACCATTCCAAGTAAACTTTATGAAATAAAAAATCATGCACCATATGTGATCATAATATGAACTATATATATATATATATATATATATATATCCAAAAACTGTTGATATAAAACAAAATGTTTTTAATAGACAAAAATTGAGAATGTCAAACCAAGTCAAAGTTTTATCCACATCATTGTAATTGTCATCAGTATAAATCATTAGTACCGAGATATCTCATGAAGCATGTCTAAGCGAGAAATTTCCCTTTTCTCCTCTCCTTGTAACTTTGTACTTGTTTTGGAGTGGACAGAAGTGGGCTTTGAGGTTTCAAAGCTTGAAGAATCTTTCATAGGATTTTTTCCTTTTTTCTCTACATGTAGCTTTGAGGAAGAGGATTTAATTTCAATGTAAGGATGATTTTGAGCAAAAGAATTAATAGAAGGAGCAATAGAAGCTACAGAAAAATTTGGTTGAGGGTGATTTTCATGCATGCTAGGCCATTTTGCATTCCCTGAAACAAGTTTGTTCTAGTTTGTTTATGCAATATCCCCAAGTGAGCTAGGATGGGATAGTATGATATTTTGTGGAATGGTGTTGTTTCTAGTTGTGTGCTTTTTTTAAACAATTTGCATTACATATGTTCTTATGCCAAAAAATTGATTGAAAACTTTCTACAAATAGTTTGCATAGATACTACTAATAGACTTTTGTCAAACATATTGCATACAATCCAAGTACACATGAAATAGAAGAGACAACATGGAGTGTTTTTATTATGAATGGAAATTTGAGAACAACAATAACAAGTTCTAATGGTTGCTATGGCAGCTGCAATACATCAACTAAATACACAATGCTCAAACCAAAAACCTGGAAGATGCCACAACCACCTCCAGAAAGCCCCACGAGCCTCCTAAGCAAGTCGCTACACTTCTAAACTGAAGACAAACCACAAAATGAAGCTCCAATGAAGATCCCAAATGGATCCTCCATGTCTATCTAGGGTGGATATTGCATCACCGAAACCAAACCATAATGGAAGGGTTTATGCAAAAATCCAACAAAAACCTTGGCTCACAAGAGCACTCAATCAAGAGATCAATCCAAAACATAATGAGGAAAGTGAAGCGCTACCCCTCCTTTTATATTTCTTTAATGCCCCTTCTAGATCTTTCCTCTTTGACTTAATCCTCATGACCCTCATTCTCCTCTTAATTTCACTTACATATTAAAAGTCACTTTTACTAATATTTAAGTAACTATTAATCTTTAAGTTACTTTATAACATTTTTAACCCCCTTTTAATGCGGGAAAGTGATTAATTTGTTTTTAAGACATTTCTGGACGCTAGAAGTCCCTTTCGCATCATTCCAAACTTTAGATATTTCCGTCCCTATTCCAATGAGCTATTACACTAAGGTGTCCCTTCAAATAATATGATCCAAATAACAACTTTAGTGCTTTTAATTAGATTATGCTCAATAATACTCCCAAATTACGGGAATCGTCAAAATGCCATGGAACAAAGATCGAACTGTGTGGAAGTGATCCTGATGATGAAACATGGTAAATGGACTAGGATGTTCCTCATATAACTCCTCCAAATCCTCTGAACTCTCTGATAACATAACCTCACCCCTCTTTCTAGGTTGGCAGAGGCCTCATAAGTCATCTCCAACTGCAAAACAGGGGAACCCAAAAATGGGGAAATTACAAACATCCATCATTAGTTGGGTCATATTGTGGATGCAGAGGGATGTTGGCAATAATCGGATGTGGTTACAGAGGTACATTTACAAATCTCAAAGGTTCAGACAATGTTTTTTTTCCGCCCAAGAAAAGGTGCATGGTATGTGCCAAATGATTGAACTCATTAGAATTAGCATCAAAGTGGACATAGCCTAATTATTTTATTCCTTCTTTCCCAAAATCATTTGTCCTTCTCCCTTGTCCTCTCCGGTATCCCCTTGATACACGACTAAAAAACATCATTTAGAATCATAAAACATCCATTAAATTCATGATAACTATCAACTGCATGCAAATTGAAGAAAAATAGAACTTTCACAAAATATTCATTGAACATGATTTGCAATGACTATGTTCTGAGAATGATAGGCTTATAGTAATGAAGAATTGTTGAGTGATGTAATGAATGTGTATGTATTTTAATTCTTAGTTTTGGGGTTTGAAGACTTTCATAGCATTACTGATCAATGGCTTCGAATAACTTTGAATAAAAATTTGACATAATTATAGCTACATAATACAATGCCCAAATTTAATAGTGAACTCTTTTTTTTTCAAAGTTTTCTTCACTGAAAAACTCTACTTACAATCTCATTTATTTTTTTTATGCAAATATAATGATGCTAAGTATATGGAGCATTTTTTTTCAATGAACCTAAATCGAGGTCAAGGGTTCGGCTTAAAAACGGATTCATGATATGGTCGTTCACAGGGTGAAGGGATTTAAAAAAAAAATAACATCTTTGCAATCATGGGAATATGCAAATGAGATAATGATATATAATGGTCAAACAAAAGACAATTCCTTTTTCATTTTCAAAATGAAGATGCCACAGTGAAATATCAAATCCCTGAAGGTAAAGATCATAAAATTGATAAGGAACAGAGATATGCAACCATACATTCATTACAAATCATTTAATAATAAAAAATTGTTACTGAAATATTTTCTTCTTCAATACCAGTAAAATGCTACATACCATGATTTATGAAAGCTATAAATTGCAATCCATCCTTCTCCCCCGCCCTCTCATTAATTTGATAGTTTGATGAACGGTAGAGGCAGGAAGAGTTGCATATCTTTCTAGAGGAGGATCTTTATAATATTATTCTCTAAGAAGGTGTAGCTTGTTTGGAGTTGGTGGCCCAAAGAGAGGAGTACATTTCCAAAGGGGTTAGGATTCACTCTTGTATGGATTAAGGAGGGGGATGAGGACTCCAAATTATTCTTTGATGACTTAAAGAATAAAGTGGTAGTTGACAAGGTGTTTTACATGTGTAGACATAATGGCTCTCTTAAATATGACTTTGCCAAGATAAAAAGTAGGTTTGGGATTCATTCCAAAATATTTTTTCACCTTATACTTTGACATATTCAGTTGTATATGCCATAAATTTTTGTTGTCAAGGGATCCCTCATTAATTCTCTATTGGAGACCATGGAAAGTTATACAATGAATTTATGAATGATGAGCTCTATGTTTCCCTTTGTCTAATGCAGAATGAGAAATCCATACTGCATGGATGAATTGCCTTATGATTTTTACAAGGTGACGTGGAAGATGGCAGGGGATGATTTATGTTGCTTGGCATCTAAGGCCTTTTCTTTAGGTCATTTGATGGAGTCCTTTAACTAGGGGTCAACTATGTTTGTTCCCAAGAATGCTTCCAAAGACACAATAGGGGGATGGAGACCTATCACCTTGCTAAGGGTAGCTTACAAGATCTTGACCAAGGCTATAGCTCTTTGGGTTTGTAATGTTGCCAACAATATTGATCCAAGAGAGAAAATAGGTTTTGTGTAGGGGAGGTTTATTTTGGATACAATGATATTAGCTTGGGAGTCAATGGAGTGAGATAAGGAGAATAATCAACGGGACCTCTTCTTAAAGATTGACTTTGACAAATCCTATGATCAAATTAAATAGTCCTTCATCACTAAGATGTTGACTTGTCTTGGATTTGGCCTATGATTTGTTGGGTTGGTCAACACTCTTTTCTCCAATTCCTTGGCTTTTGTATCAATGAATACTCCTTGTCACCTTGCATTTTGATTCATCAATCCATTCATCAGGGGTGTTCTCTATCCCCTTACCTTTATGTGTTGACAACATATGCTTCAAGTTACCTATGGCAAGCTACTTAGATACATGGCCGCATACATGGTATTTCTCTTCCTAATGGTTTGGAGATGGTTAATAATTGTTTTGTACTACTTATATACATGGTCGCATACATGGTATTTCTCTTCCTAATGGTTTGGAGATGGTTAATAATTGTTTTGTAGAGTATCCATTCCTCATTATGCATGAAAATTGGGAGTTCATGAAGCTAGGGATTGTTTGTTTGTGTTCTTTGAATTTTCTATGGTGGGTTTTAGTAATCACAAAACCAACTACTAGTTGGTTGGTTTGAAGGAACCCTCTGATTGGATACCTCCAATTTGGACATTTATTCCCCTAGGAAATATTGTGCTTTATCTTAGCATTGCCTTTGGTGTGGGTCTCTCTTTGGTTTCAATATGGGATTGGTGTCTCCAGCGCTTGTAGCTCAAGCTTCTATTCTAGCAAAATAAGAACCTCCCACTTGCTAGGAAATTCATTGTTGTGTGTGGGAACCTTTAGGGATCTCAAATTACATGTCATGCTAGTTGTGTAACATCCCCAGTTTTAATCCTCGTGAATTAGAGTGTGATTATATAAATGAGATTTAGGCTGCTATGTCGATGTGTTGAGGCGAAGAGCCTGTATGGGTTTTATATGGCCGGAGAGCGAATGGTATATTATGTGCATTGAAATAATTAATTGAAAATAGTAATCATTGGTTATGATACAAGAGGGATAAAAATGATGGGGGGATATGATTCCAAAAGAGGGAGGGATCTAAGGGAGGATTATTCATGGGTATTAATACAACCCACTTTCCTAAAATTATTATCAGTGTATAACCTTTTAATTGTTGTTGAGTGTTCCCAAAAGCCAATAATTTAACTCATGTAAGAGGGTGGGTGTGAGGAGTCACATCCCATAGTTATTGGGGAGCATGTGTTGAAGTACAATCATCTTTGGGAAGAGTGTCAAGAAAGCAAGGGAGAAGAAGAGAAATTTGTATGCAGAATAAATACAAGTTTAACATGCATATTTTGGACAGGAAGAGAGGATTTGAGTGATGGGAAGAGCATCAACCATGTTGAGCTTGAAGGAAACCATTGTTTGGTTGTGTTTTATGCTAATAAAGAGGCAAGTGTGTCTATAAAAAGTTATATAAGCCTGTAAAGATTTTTTTTTTTCTGAGGAAATGGCACAAGGGCCTGGTGAAGGTTGTTGTTAACACTCTTGGAGTAGCTGGGAGGATTATTGATCAATCAGGTGCACTGGAGCCCTGGAGGGAAGTGGGAAGGCCTGAGAGATTGTGTGCAGTGAAGGGGATCACATTCCTTGGGTTGTGCAAGTTGTGGGGAATAGAGTGGAACCTGGGTTTGGGGTTGTTGTGTGTGGAGACTGGATAGCCAAAGGGTCAGATCTCCTCATGGAATCATAGCCTCAACTTGGGGGTGGCCTACTATTGAAATGAAATGAAAAACATCGCCTATGGTTGGGAGGTTCATCCTTCATATGAAACTGGTTGGTTATTATGCATACAGATAAGTTCTTTGTTATGTTAATATGTTCATTCCATTGTGCAAATTGTTTGTAAGAATTTTGTGTGTTTGTTTTTTGCTTGAGAAGTTGCACTCACATTTTTAATATATGTTGTTAGATGCATTTAGAATTGTAGTACCAATCAAATAGTTAAATTTGGGTGTGATATGTAGGTGGTAAGCTACATGAAATTGAATTAAGTAGAAAATCTTAATATTCATGAGTATTCCACATGTAATGTTATTCAGCTGGAGGCTGGGTACATTACAATGTGGTATCAAAACTTATGTTCCAAAAACTAGGATTGTATGGGCCAAAACCAATGCGAATTGGACAAATTCACTGTTGCATACTTCGGTCTGTGTGAATTTGGGGGAAAATGGAGAATTAGAGAGAAATCCTCAAATTCGTGGGTAAATTTTGAGTTTAAATTCCTCAAGGCAGTCAAAGAAGATGATCTATGGTGTGAATATGCAAGTTGTAGAGTTGAATTCGACCTAGAAGGTCAACAAATTTGTATTTTAATGGCCATTGTAGTGCTAAGTAGATTTCAATGAATTGATGACTAAGATCAAGTTTGATCTTGAGATCAATGGCCTAGATTCATTTTAATAAATTTAAAAACTTATAAGTTTCTACCATTTGAAAGGTGATGTGAATCGACAACTAAGATTCATTTTTGGTGGTTTCAAAATTGGATCAAATTGATGGTTGAGATTCAATTCGATAGTTGTGAAATTGAAATAGATCGATGGTATGTATTTGTCTTCGAACATTTGGAAGTTGAACCGATATTCAACGATCAGGATTTTATTTCGAAGTTGGAAAATAGAGCAAATCGATGGTCAAGATTCATCGGTAGAGTTGGGTGATGTTCGAAGAATCATTGGCTAAGATCATTGGAGATGGAATATCGATGGCCTAGATTCATATAGGTTTTGGTCGAAAGTTCTAAGTGTTGGATTTTTCAAAGGAGATCACCAACGACTGATGGTCGGGTAAGACGGATTAGCAAAGTGATTTATATGCCAATCAAAATCATCAATGGCCAATGGTCGAGTCGGGAGAATTGGCGAAGTGATTTAGTCACCAACAAAGGTTGTTGGTAGTCGATGGTCAAGTCAGTTGCTTTAGCAAAGTGTATCGATTGAGAAAGAGAGAGCGTTGATGTCCAATGGGTCGATGATCAGGTGTCGGTCATTTCAACGAGGTGTTTGTTCATCCAAGAGAAATGACCGATGACCGATAAAGAAAAGAGGGTGACGTCTCATGCCACGTCAGCATCCATGTGACATGTCACGTCAACCAAGTTGACACCTCAGGATGAGGTGTCATTCCATGGCATCATACACATGTCATGCCACATCATCCAAGAAGTGGTTGTTGACCGATGGTCAGGTCGACCGAATCAACAAAGGAGTTCCATTCGCCAACAAAAGTCGGCGATGGCCGACAAGCGATGGTTGGGTTAGACGATTTAGAAATGTATTGAAATCAGTTATCAAATAAAATTGTTGATGGTCGATGGTTGGGTCAAATTTTTTGGATAAGTGTTGTGTGCGTCCAATACAAAATGTCGATCATCAATGAAGCTTGGATAAACGGTCCAGATCATTTCAAGTTGTCGATCGACGATGGAAATTGATTTGCATGGTTTGGAAAGGATTAGCAAATCAATGGCTCATATTTCACCCAATTTGAGATGAACAACTCATATTTAAAATGTTGTTATAACCGTAAAAAATCAAATTTCTATGAAGTTTTCAGGTTTTTGAAGGTCATGAACTTGCGGGGCCATTTTGAGGTCCTAAATGATGCTTTTAGAAAATCAAAACCCATGCGAACATAGTGTCCCAAGGTATATTGTGTCTCTGTAACTTAAATAAAATAACTCAGAGAGAGATTTCCAACAAGATAATCTGTTTTCAAAATGGAGCTCGTATAAGAAAGTTATAGTTGAAACAGTTCAAGTAAAATTTTGGCACCAATTGACTTCCAGAGGGCATAACTCCTTGCTCGGAAGTATGTTGGGGGAACATGAGTAGTCTGTGGAAATATTATGAACCATAGAATACAAATGTGGAGCTATATTTGGAATCTAGGCATGTAAAAATGTGCAGGAAGAGAAAGAAGACACATGTAGCATACATAGATAACAATGTAAAACAATCAAAACTTTTGCAGGCTGTAACTAACAGATCAAAGCTCGATTAAGGATGAAATTGTAACAAATCATTTATAAGGTAATAATGGACATACCCAATTGAAATTCTTCCAAAATCCCAAAGCAATTGGTGTAGGGATGCATGAACAGGGCTAAAATTGCTAAACCAAGAGAAGGTGCAAAGAAGCAAAGTTTTCATTTCCATATTGTTGCAGTTTTTTACTGGAGCATCAGTTTGACAATATAAGGGTTGCTATGAATTCAACGTTAGAAGTGTTATCTATGTCATGTAGAAAAGTGTTTTCGGTTACTAACAGAATTACCTATGTAAATGACCAAAGTTGGTGTTTGAGATTATTTCACTTGGGAGAAGATGCACAAAAGAGATAAATTGGAAATGTTCAATTGACTATAACTTTCTACTCAGTGCTCATAATTGAGAAATAAAGTATTTATTGGAAAATTATTTGATAAGAGAATCCATATATCCACTCATAATTTAGTTTTAAGTTGAATGATTCTCAAGGAATCATAAGGAAGGTTTCTAGTGGACTTGAAGGACACCATTGAGCATAATGGAATTTGAAGAAGCCATAAATTTTGGCTTGTTAATTGGATTGAAGCATGAGTATGGTCAATGGAAAGGTAGTCTAGAGGAAAATATGATAGAATATCTAAGATATCCAGGGGAGCATTGGGTTTCTCCATAAAGTTGCAGAAAAAAAGTGGAATTGGATTATGTTGGAACACATACAATTCTGAACTTTTGAGCCCTATCCTTTTCACCTCATGAAAATATAATTCCACCCAAAGGAAACGGAAAATTGGTAAATGACATTTTAAATTTTAAATCAATTTTCTTTACTAGTTGGTAAATAATAAGGAGAGCATGATATTCGTCATTGATGAGTTTTTCCTTTTGATCTAATGATCCTAATACCTTTGTAGTTTTGGAGCCGCTCGAAATTTAAAGAGGTAAATATCTTATGGTCATTTTGGAGCCCAGCGCTTCGGATTTTTCAATAAGTCTTAACAATAAAAACCTTGAAACTCTGAAACCCGAAGATGTCTTCTTATAACTTTTCCTAAACCTTTTTAAAGACGCAGGTCGTAGGACATGTGTACCTTTTGAGTCTTTCCTGAGTCGCCACGTGGCACCCATTTTTAACTTTTCGCTAGATAATTCACACGATGTCGAATAACACATGGCACCTCCCTTCCCTCGACACGCCAAAATTACCTAGTCTATGACACGTCACTACGGGAGACGATCCTTCGGGATGTTAACAAAGAATTAATTAATGAATCACCTAAATATCAAAGTGTCGAAGCATTAAACGTTAAATAATTAAGTTAACCATGATCAAAGATAATTAATTGTTTCGAATTTTGGGTTTCGGGAAGTCCCTCTCGAGATGCATTGAAAGTCCCCGAAGTCTGAACTCCCAAAATACTTGAAGTTAACAGACCATCTTAAACATGATTAATTAATTTTTTACAAGTGTTTACTCAAAGATTAACCTTTTTGCAGATTTGGGATTCGAGAGTTTCCCACTCTGTCACATCGAAAACTCCTGAATGCGAACTGTCGAAGTATTGATGGAATTTATGACTAGTTAAGGATAATGATTCAAACGCGGATATCAGATCACCAGGTAGACTTTCCCATCAAACATTAATAAATTTCCGTCAATGAAGCTATACGAAAAGCGATGAGTCTGTTTTGAATAAAAGCACTCTGATTTCCAATTCATTTTCACCTTCTGCAATTAGCAAGCTTTATTTATTTAAAATACTCACAAATTTTCTCTGCAATAGGTGATATCACTATGTCTCCTTATAAGTTATGGTGCCACGAAAAATGACTAAAAATCCTGATGTGGCGGGCGAGCATTCAAACCCAAAAGCAGATGTTTTGTCGGACACCATGCCGTGAGCCACAGACACTGTTAAATATTGGACATAGGTGTTAGAGATTCTAGAGTGTGAAATCATCAATTGTCCTAAGGACTCTTCTGAAGAAGAAGGAGACACTTATACAACTAAAATCAAACATATAGCGCAGTCCGAGCTACACAAAATAGCGGCACGGTTGAGGCTCATGCCTTATAATAACATGATAAGTTGGGCCTTGCAGCATGTTGACATCCAGACCATGAGCATCGTCAACCATCAGAAGGTCAATGATCTGAAAATAGTGGGATGACTTGTTATACCATGCAAGCACCCTCTACTTCATAAAAATAAACTTTACAGGACCTTGCTCCATGTGTTAAAATATGCAAGATAAATTATATGTTAAGTTCATGCTTCTTTTAAATGGTTATGTGTGAGGTCTTTGCAAGATTGAATATGTTGTTTTCATAAATACAACAGCAAAAATAACTTGCAGCAAATAATAACCAGCAAACACTCACAACAAGAACAACATGATAAAGGAGTTCACCCATCTCCAGGCTACATCTCCTTGAGCTTCCATCAATGGATTTGGCTCTCTGGGATTAATTTGTCAAAGATTCTTTTACAAGCTGCTGCTCAACTCCAATGGAAATTATGACTATACCATTGGGTTCAGAATACATAAAAACCCCAAAAATGACTAATAGAACTCTGAAAATGGATCATGGATCATCTGGGCATGACCTCTTCTACATGTGGCCTTAAGCTTCCCTGAGCTTCTCTTTGGCAAAAACACTTGTAAAAGTCCTCAAATGGATCTGAAACCTATCCCAAAATGTTCAGATCATAATAATTAGCCAAAAAATATTATTCAATCATAGAAAACAAACATAGGCTCATCTGAGCAAGACCTCAAACAATGAGGGCTTCAAGCTCCTTGGAGCTTCCTGAAACTTCAATGGTTAAAAAAATGCAAAAGAAGTCTTCATATGGCTGTGAAAACAGTGCCAATGGATTCAGAATGTCCAAAAACCCCTAGCTGGGCTTTTACGGCACCCCATTTGGCCAAAACATGAAGAAGATAGGCCTCCTTCCATTCTCTTCCTTCAAGCTTATTGTCTCTGGTTCGCCAAAACGCACCTCTGTGTGTTCTAACCAAGAATACGCTCCAAATTCATGCTAAAACCTATCACACACGCACAACCGCATAACCGTGCAAACTGTAGGACAGTTAGGGCATGTCAGCCCCTAACCGCCAAGACCGTGGGCATGTGGTCACCATATGACCTCGCGCTAGCGCAAAAGAGGGCTCTGTTTCCAAGCGAATAGAACAATGACAAGTGGCGGGAAAAACCGTTTGAAATACCAAACTTAACTCCCGCGTGCTTCGTGTGTGGTCACATGCGAAACCAGGGGTTGGGGCTCCGTTTGAAATACAAACTCCCGCTCGCGCCCTCCGTGTGGTAAGTGGTCGCATGGCAGAATACAAAAGACTGCGAGCTGGGGCTAAGCCACAGCCCGACCCCTGCCAACATACACAATATTTTAAACTTAAATTAAATGTGATTTGTTATATGGTAAGTAACAACGTGTGGGCACATTGGCAGGGCGGCTCTTGCCAAGACTTTGGACTATGGGGGAGGTCCACGGTTCGAACCCCATAGAGTCCATAATGTTTTGAACTAACAACCAATACAATGGTGCCACGTGGCAGCTCATGACTGGGCCATGTGGCACCACACCATTTACCAAAATGATGCCACGTGTCACATCATGATTCGCCCAAATCTGCCAATAAGTGAAGGCCACATCATCATCTGCCACCTGGACATACGACCTTTGCCACGTCAGCGTACGGTCATGCCATGTCAGCATCCGTATGGACTGTACGTACTGAACAGTCAGCATCCCTTTTTTTTACCTGTTTGACAATTCAAACAGATCACGATATCTCTCGCTCCTGACGTCCGTTTGAACCCAAACGAGTTGCGTTGGGTTTGTGACGATGAGGAATACACTCCTGTTTGTTTTGAGGAAATTCCGAGAACTTTTATTTTTGAGCTAAATTTTGACCCCTGGTCCAAATTTTGATTAGTCAATGTCGGCTCTTTCTTACCAGAAAATATGAAAGTAAAGTATAAATTATCCCCTAATCCTAGATATAAATTCAATTTTGCATTCATTCTGGAGTTCAAGCAAAAGGAGTGCATCTAGGATGACAGGAACTGTCCCGATATAATCAAGTCTTGGTGGGGGCAGCCAAAGAGATTCATGACTGATTCTCGTGGTATATATGCCACAGTGAATTTGGATGCTCATATGGTGTATGTATCCATGATGTTATGTCAATTGTTCGAGAAGAAAATCCCTATGCACTTCTCGGTGGAATGGGTATCCATCATGCATGAGGTAGCAGAGGGTTACACTTTTAACTAGGCCAAAATGTTGTCCGATAACTTGGCCAAAGGGATTTCCGAATATAAGATAATGAAGTCAAAGGGACAACCTACCCCCTTTTACGTGGCGACATATATCATGAATGCCATATGTTTCATGACACCTTTTCCATTAATGAATTGGAGTTGGACCTCGGCCAGTGAAGAGCCCATTCATTTCTACCATTCCAATCTATGTGAAGAAAAATCCAAGGATTTATTTTATGATATCTGTCACAATGTAGTGGTTCCTGTTCATATAGCCCTGTATGGTAACCCACCTCCTCGAATTTTAAATAGGATTATGTGGAATCTAGGTAAGCTAGCAAATTGGTTTATTGAGGAGAACTTCTCCTATATCAGATTTTTTTGGATGCTCTGTTCCTCCCCATGCTCTCCCGCGATTTTTACCAGATCGACTGGTATGCAGAGAAGTGGCCTACCAGATAGTAACAGGAGGCACCATCAAAGAGCTAAAGGAAGCGTAGAAAAATGTATGGTCGACTTTCCCTATCTAGGTTGGCATGTTTTCATTACTAGATTTCTGTCACTCCAAAGTGGAGGTTGTGACTCTGGAAGATGTCAAATTGGTTGACATCAAATTCCAAAGACACGACCCATGCAAGATTGTGGAAAACCACCTAGCCTAGTTCAACATGAAAAGATATGTGCACGAAAACTCCCTGTATGACAAAATATTCAGGGGAGTTAGGTCTTATGATGAGGTACATGACAGATTCCAAACCCTGCCCCCAGATCAACAAGATGGATTTATTAGTTTTCAAAAGAACAGGAGGAATAGCCTATCGAAGGTACTACAAAGAGAGTAAATAGTCACTATCCCTTCTCAGGAATCTAGATCAACAGGTTCTGAAGCTAGTCATTCTGGTAAATAGAAACTTGAGGACACCCTGAAGAGCTCGGAGGTATTGACACATAAATTAGAAGCATCATTATCAGGTCAACTAGGCCCCCAGGAAAAATCTCAACTCGAAGCTTTCCTAAAACAAGAACAAAATGTGCTTCCCTTGTCACCAAATACCCCTGCTGGCACCTCAAATACAATGGAGCAGCAACATTCTACAGATATCGGTACTCCTATTACATCATTGACACCTCTGCAATACATCCTTGGAAATCCTAATTCCAAAATTGTTTTTGTAGATGATCTTACCCCCATCTCACCTGAAGAAATGCCTCCTTTGGATTTATTTGTTAGTAGAAAACGGAAGGTCATCGTGAAAAGGGAATCAAACCATAAAGATGGAGTGATGACTGATGACTAAAAGGCAGAAAATGGTGTATGATGGAAACAATCGAGATGATCCAGAATTCGCAAAAGAAGTTGCAGGTTCGTTAGGTGATTTTTCCATGGCCAATCAATGGTATGTGGACAATTTGGCCAAACGACTACAGTAGAAGAGCCTATTGGTAGAGCACTTGCAAATTCAAATACAGGCCATGGAACAAACCATAAGGAACAAGATGAGTCAAGACTTCAAGCAAGTTAGAGCTCATGATCAGCAGCAAATCCAACAGCTTCAAGTCGACCTTATAAAACTCCATCAAAGTTCACAAACCAACCGAGGACTGGTCTCTCATTGTGATGAATTAGTAAAACAATTGCAATCTAGGTTGGACCTAACCGAAGGTACCTCGATAATATCTCGGCCTTCCAAACTCAAGCACTGGAAATAAATGAGAAGATGGAAATTGCCCAGTAGGACCTTTTTCTGAAGGTTGATGCCATCCAAAAGTGCTACCAACCAGTAGACCTTTCTCTAAAGGAAAGAGAAGCTCGCTCAACCCGAGCTAGGTTCCAAGAAGTTATCATATTGGTGCACAAAGATAATGTCTCTGATTTTCCTCTGCTCTCTCCTTCTAAACAATTACGAGGTGACATGGCCATGGGGGTCTGGGAAACAAATTTGGAAAAAAGCAAAATATTAGCTAGAGAGGTAAAGGACACTTGCCTGGAAGCATTGTCATCATCAAATAAGAGGCTAATTGATTTCGAAGGAAGCAATATCTCAGAAGCCTTGGGGAAAATCGATATTGAAATGAACCAACAGAAATCCAGAAAGAGCAAGGAAGAAACTCTGACATCCATTTAGGAAATGAACCATATTGATCTTCTTAAGATAAATAAATGGCTAGTAAGTCCAAGCTCACAATTCCAAGCCACAACTCAAGAAGTGAAAAGGATCCAAGAAAATTTGCCTCAGGTAGAAAGTAAATTATTCACTTTCGAGGTAAATGAAACAATTGAACCCTCAAGGTTCGTGATAGAATTATTGGATATATGCAACCAATGTATTGAACATGGAAAAACAAGCACAGCTGGGAGCAAGTAAGAAAATGTGCACAATACCCTTTCCTTTTTCCCTCCCTACCTTACCTTATTCACTCACATTCTGATCTTCGCTTATCCACCTATCCGTAATTCATCATCATGCAATTTTTCATTATCATTCTTTTCACAAACGGTCACTTTTTCATGTACTTATTATCCGTTCCCTAATGATCCACCTAGTGACATTCATTCGATTATCCTTCCTACCCGATCCCAACTGTGATTTGTTGCATTGTTGAACGTCTCTGGAGGAGCCAAAGAAAACAAACAAAAACAACCAAGACATTATGTCAAATTATTAAGGAGGCCAGACAACAGTTGTGTTCAGCCTAAAGAACTAAAGAAAAGAGGCGTTTTTTCCAAGTAGATGAAGAGACAGAGGAGAACATCAGCGGAGCTCAACATATTTTACATATTGTTGTCTTATTCAAATATATGTTATTTTTATTGTAAGAAGTCCAACCGTTTTGAGTTGTGACAGTTTTTCTATAAATACATAGATTCAAGATCTATATCAGGTTGCTTCTTGCCAGATGTAATAGAGAAAACTCTTTTTTTTTAGTATTAATACAAGTGCGGACAAAGATTCTAATTTCCATAATTTGAGTTGAGTTTGAGTTGTGTATTTCTTATGTATTTCCATATCTCTAAGTTTCCTTATGTAATTCCTTGATAAGTGATTGATTGCAATTTAGTATCACAACTACTGTAATCAAATTATATCATCAATTCATTAAGTAAGCAGTTTTTCCTCTGTATTTACTATAAGTAAAGAAAGACTTGCAAGTTGTTTGAATTACTGCATTTCATATACTGTTCAAGGGTGCACTCTCTACTTTTCTTCTACTGCAAACAAGGTGAGACTCATCTGCAATTGATGCCTAGATTTGTTTAAAAGTTTTGTAAGCTTCCTCCCCACCATTTGATATTACAATAGTGACTCAAACAATGAAATATGGCCTATGTACTATCGTATTATTAATTTCATTTAAGGATCATTTCTTGTATGACTAAAGGTAGAAAAAACACTCTTTTCAAACATTCTCATTAAACACTCTTGATGCCTGACATTACTCTTTGAGCCTTAAGTTTAATCTAAGGACCAACAGATTCATGAACCATGTAACAATTTGATATAAGGATTTTTCCAAATAATGACAAATTTGGAGAAACATTCCCAACTAATAGAGTTGAGTGCCAAAGGTGATGGTTGGGTAAGGAAGAGTATTGAAACTCATGATAGTGCCTATGCATAAGTATAGAGGCACACTTGAAGTGAAATAACTTAATAATAGGGAAAAGGTAGTTGAACTTATCAACACGACATCAATAATGAGCAAAGAAGCACTCCAAAAGAGAGTGTTGTGTGGAGGGATTTCTAGCAAGAGGATTGATCTGAAAAGATCTTTTAAACGACAATGGTTGAGTTATTAAGTATGTGTTAATTAACCATTTAGGAAACTGAAGAAGAAGAAAATTTAATGAAGAAACTTAGCAACCATATAAACATGTACAGATCTGGAAATAAGCATGAAAAAACAAACCATAAAACACCAAAGTGATAATGGAGTTTGACAATCTCGTCTACGTCTCCGGGCCTTTGTCTCAGTGGGTGAGACTTTCTTATTTCTAGTCAAATATTTAAAAGTACATCACAGCAGTACCAAAAGGATTACAAATTGATCTGGTCTTATTCTACTAGATCTCTAGAACCCAACAAAACTGACGGCATTGAAATCGGATGAACAAAGCTCCCAGAAATGGCCCGCAAAGGTGCTCTCCTCAATGGCTTCTCTACATAAAAATGGCTTTGGCTCAATAATTATTCAACATAAGCCTATTCTGAACCTCTCTCATGGCTTCAATAACATATGTTTTATATAGGACTGAAGGTGGTAACCATCTCCCAACTTCCCCCCAAGATCTAGCCTAAAAAAGGGCCCAATATCCCCCAAAAATGACCAAAATCCCATATAATTGTTGAATATATCAATGAAAATCTTAATATAATGTCAAAAACCCACTAAATTTTAAAACATCAGGGCGCAACCCCTTTTTCGCTGGCTCCTTCTCACTTGGGTGCCTCCATGTGGCCCAAGAGCCAAGGCCTGTGCGTTGGCCCCCCTTCCGAATAGCTCCTGGTCTTGTGCACCGGACCATGTGGCCTCAGATAAACCCCTCCACACACTCACAAAGGATAGAATAGCCCCTGGTTCAAGGCCCATGGTTACACTCGTGTTGGCACAGGGGCAGACCCGAGGTTCAACGCTACAACAACGCACCAACAAAACCCTAACTACCAACCCTTTCGGCAACACCTACGAAGCAGATGAAGTCTCACCCGAGGTAGAGGCAGGGGTGGTTGTAGGACTCCAGTGTCTGCAACCTTAGCTAGAACACAGATCTTGTGATTGTAACACCTTAACATAACACTTAGCAATTATGATTCATCAATATTCAGTTTTATTTTACAGCGTAGAAAAACCCTAACAGAAGATCTGCGCAGTATTCACATAGATTCACTAGATTCAAGCACTGAGCATACCAACATAGGTCAAATCTAGCATCCATTCACATTATTCAGCACTAAGATATTATATCAGATTCATCTATCATCTAACATTGCACTAAGCATTGAGTCACATAAACAAGAGAGCAACCAAAAGGCATAAAGCATTCACAACACAGGATATATGTGGTTCACCCCCACCCTGGGGCTACGTCTACCAACTCTTCTTCTCTTTATTATCTTAGGTCAATCAACCACATGCACAGAGCCTTGAGATCTTACTCCGTAGAGGACATGAGATCTGCGCACCTCGCTAGATCCTCCTTCCTTGAGTTACAACACAAATCCTTCCACAGTCTCTTACAATCACTTGCACTTAGCTCTGCAAGCCTCACACAATATGCACAAAGAAATTACAGTTACCACTTGCACTTAGAAATTAACACTTAGCACTTAGCACATTGGCCTCTTCTTACATTGCCTAGAATTCTATTTATACATTACAAAATAGTCCTAAACATGGGTAAACCCATGGGCTGACATCCCCATACCCATTACATAAGCCCAAAACCCAAAAAGTCCTAAAAAGGGGTCGAGATCCCACAATCTCTGCTTTGGCTCGCGCTTCGCCTTCGACATCCTGTCGAAGTCCCAAAAATAGGTCAAACATGACCAAGGATCCTCAAAACTTGGTCAAGGGCCAACAACTCTTGGTTGGCGGGTTATCCTGACCAACCAGAGCTAACCCCTTAACCTCTACACACCAATTTTGGTGAAGCTCGATTCATATAGGAATAGGTCCGCAACCGAGGACTAGCTAGAAAATCCATACTCCATAACCTTTGCGTCGATGGATAAAGGTATGGACACATTACAATGGTCGTATTGTCGAGGGATGGGGCTAGGCTCCATCCGCCCCATCCCCTTTTCGCCCGAATATCCATATATAACACTTTATATATAATGTTTAGACCAAAGTGTATAAGACCTACCACGAGCGGGCTGGCTAGCCCGGCCCTGCCAAACCCTTTGCCCAGACCATAGGTCACAGGTTCGAATCCTATAGACCCAAACAAATTTTTTCCATACACAATGACTAATAGAGGGGTGCATTGTTGAAGCCCAGGACTGGGCCACGTGGCACCTTCCCATTCACCCAAACATTGCCAAGTGTCACATGGTTATTCGACTAGATGTCATACCCAATCAGTGCCTGACCTCGTCAGTTGTCAATCCAGTCAACGCCATGTGTCGTACGGAGCTGCCATGTGTCGTATGAACCATACAGACCTGCCATGTCAGTTGTACGGACATGCCACATGTCACCCTTGCAGTGGTGGCACGTGTCACTCCCTGCCTTATCCACCTGTCTGTCCACATTAGCACCAAATGTAACCTGGCACATTGGTTGTATGGTTGTACAATATGTACAGTCAACTACCACGTGGCACAGTATGGACTGTACGAACTATACAATTAACATCCTTTTTTTTTTGCCTCTTTGATGAAACAAACAGATCACGATATCTTGAGCATACGACATTCGTTTGATCCTGTTCAAGTTGCATTGGGTTCATATTGATGAGGCCTACGCTCACGTCTGTTTTGAAGCCATTCTGAGCACTTTGATTTTTAGGCCTTCCTAGACCCATTTTGGTCCCGAGATTCAATTCTCGATCACACCTCCCCAGTAAATACCTTTTGGTCCTCCAAAAGGTTACTGACCAGTTATCAAGTGTGGGATAGGCCATCCAACTTGTTCTATGTCTTTGAATTATGTCCTATGCACATGTCTCATCAAGATCAACTATAAACAATCATGATAACTAACAACATATTGTTAGCCATTTGTACCCTGTCACATTTTACTGAAGCCACTATCATCCATGTTGACAACATTACTAATGATAGCATCAAAAATATGACTACAAATGAGCTAATATGTTTGTAATATTTGCACGACATTAGCCTATCTTGAAGCAAATTGTGAATGGTTTTCTATTCTACAATCATCTCCTTCTCTTGGTTAAGATCGATTACTTGATTTGAAACAATTATAGGTGTGTTTCTTGCTTGAGCCACCTTTCTTAATTGTTCCATTGTTTGAAGAGATTCATTTTCCTTTAAATGATGAGAATGAACCACGTATTCTTTGTCTGCTTTGATTAAATGATATTGATTATTTTCCCTGTAGAAGATTGTTTTATGATCATACAAGTACGGACTACCTAAGAAAATTCCACATTCATTGAGTGGCACCAAATCACATGTTACCTCATCCACGAACTTATATGAAATTGCAAACTTTAATGTGCATTGCTTTGTTATGTGCAATTGATGATTATTGCTTATCCATTTAAGTGTGTAAAGCTTATGATGTATCTGTGTGTTTAATCCCAATTGTTTAACCAATTCTACTAAAATCAAATTAGATTGAGATCCACTATCTATCAATGTGTCAACCTTAGTATGTCTCATTATGACCCTTATGTGAAACAATTTACTTCTAGAATCAAATCCATCATCAATTTTACCTTTCAAACCAACCAATGAGACTTTAGACTCATCACCCGTATCCAATCCCAAGTCTCTTGGTCCTGTTGTTGCTGCAATTGTTTGCCTCCCTTTCCTTTCTTTGAACCACTTCAGTCTCTTCTTGGGATGCAATTGCCAACAACGGTCCTCATCGTTCCCTTCTTTCTTACAATTCTTGCAAGAGGGATTATCTTCCTTTATTTCCACTGAATTTTCTTTTTTTCTATTCCACTTCCTTTTGTCCTCTTTCCTTGAAGATGATTCCCCTGATACACCAACCCATGTTTTCCTTGCTTCAATGTATGTCGCTTGAACATAAACCTCATCAATATTAGTAGGTCCAAACATATATACAATTTTACGAATATGTGCAGGTAAACCTCCTATATACTTCATAAGAGTTTCTTGGGTATGTAAAGGAATATCTAACATCAATGCCATCTTACGAAATCCATCTGTGTATTCTTGTACTATTTGTTCCTTTCTTAGTTTAAGATATTTCCATTCAATTAAATCCTTCTCTTTATTTATTTATTTATTTTTTTTTGTGTCTGGAGGAATCAGCAACTAGTTGGGCACGTGCTCGCGTTACAAGTGGCCGTGTTATCCAACCGCTACCCCTATAACCTCCAGGTGTGCCCACGATGCCCCTTACGCGGCACACAAGGTAAGTCGGGGGGAATTGAACTCGAAACCTCATGGAACTTCATTTTCACGGCACTTGCCAATTGAGCTGCCCCCCGGGGGATAAATCCTTCTCTTTATAATCCAAAGGATAAAATTGCTTTCTAAGTGCAGACACAAAAACTTGCCATGATGGAAATACATTACCCACTTGTTGTGTGGCATTTTGAAACTTTCTTTTCCACTAGATGAGTGTTGGCCTGCAATTTTAAGCGATACCAACTTGATCTGAGTTGCCTCATCCTTGATTCGTTGCACACTGCAATAAACCTCCATCTGTATGACCCAATTATCAAGTCTCTTTTCATTGAATTCACCATCATACATAGGTAATTCAAATTTCACATCAAGTTTTAGTAAAGGCATTTCTTGTTTATGTTTATGGACATGTTTCTTTGCAGTGGATTTAGAACTTGAACTTGAAGAAGAAGGAGAAGAAGTTGATGGAGAAGAAGGAAGCGAAGGAGGAATTTGAGGAGGATCCTCTCCTTCTTCACTTTTGACCTTTGAAGATTCCCCTAGATCCGGTCTCTTTCGTTCCAAGTAATTCTCATACAAAACCTTCATCATCTCCGACATGGCGAAGAAAGTTTTTCAAAACTCTTTCTCATCATGAGAAAATCCCTCTTCCGATGCCATCTTCTCGCTTTGAGAAGTTCTCTTTCTCAATCCAATCAATGGATTCTCTTCAAAAAGCTCACCTTTACCACGATTCATCATTTCCCTGGTTAACATGCAAACTTAAAATCCAAACGTCAACTAGGTCCGATACAATTTAATCCGAAAATATCTTTTAAATGATAATGGTTGAGTTATTAAGCATGTGTTAATTAACCATTTAGGAAACTAAAGAAGAATAGTATTTAATGAAGAAACTTAACATCCATATAAACATATACATATATGGAAATAAGTATGAAACAACAAACCATAAAACACCAAATTGATAACGGAGTTTGACAATATCGCCTACGTCTTTGGGCCTTTGTCTCAGTGGGTGAGGATTTCTTATTTCTATTCAAATATTTAAAAGTACATCATAGTAGTACCAAAAAGATTACAAACTAATCTCGTCTTGTTCTATCATATCTCTAGAACCCAACAAAACTGACGGCATTGAAATCGGATAAATGGAGCTCCAAGAAATGGCCCGCAAAGGTGCTCTCCTTAATGGATTCCCTACATAAAAATGGATTTGGCTCAACAATTCTTTATCATAAACCTGTTCTGAACCTCCCTCATGGCTTCAAGAACCTCTGTTTTATATAGGCCTGGAGTTGGTAACCATCTCCCAACTTCCCCCCAAGATATGGCCTCAAAAAGGGCCCCATATCCCCCAAAAATTACCAAAATCCCATAACATTGTTGAATAAATCAATGAAAATATTATTATAATGTCAAAAACCCACTAAATGGAAAAAAATCAGGGTGCAACCCCTTTTCCGTTGGCTCCTGGTCACTTGGGCGCCTCCATGTGGCCCAAGCGCTAAGGCTTGTGCGTTGGCCCCCCTTCCGAATAGCTCTTGTTCTTGTGCATCGGGTCATGTGGCCTCGACTAAACCCCTCTGCATGCTCACAAAGGATAGAATAGCCCTTGGTTCAAGGCCCACAGTTACGCCCCTGGTCGGCGGGCTAGCCTGACCGACTAGGGCTAACCCCTTAACTTTCTCGCGCCAATTATGGTGAAGCCCGAGTCATATGGGAATAGGTCTACGACCGGGGGCTAGCTAGAAAATCCATACTCCATAACCTTTGCGTCGATGGATAAAGGTCTGGACACATTACAGTGGTTGTATTTTCGGGGACTGGCCCTAGGCCCCATCCCTTTTCCACCCAAATATCCATATATAAGACTTTATATATAATGCTTAGACCATAGTGTATAAGACCTACCACAGGTGGGTTGGCTAGCCCGTCCCTGCCAAACCCTTCACCCGGACTAGAGGTCACAGGTTCAAATTCTGTAGACCCAAACAAATTTTTTCCATACACAATGACCAATAGAGGGGTGCCACATGGAAACCGAGGACTGGGCCACGTGGCACCTTCCCATTCGTCCAAACATTGCCAAGTGTCACACAGTCATTCGACCAGCTGTCATACCCAGTCAGTGCATGTCCTTGTCAGTTTTCATTGTAGTCAGAGCCACGTGTCATATGGAGCTGGCATGTCAGCCTGTGCCACGTGTCATACGAACCTGCCACGTCAACTGTACGAACGTGCCACATCTCACCCTTGCAGTGGTGACACATGTCACTCCCTACCTCATCCACCTGTCTGTCCACGTCAATGTGAACTATACCTTGCCACTCAGTTGTACGACTGTATAGTATGTACAGTCAGCTGCCACGTGGCATTGTACAGACTGTACAATCAACGTCCTTTTTTTTGCCTATTTGATGAAATAAACAAATCACGATATCTTGAGAATACAACGTACGTTTGAGCCCGTTCAAGTTGCGTTGGGTTTGTATCGATGAGGCCTACACACACGTCTATTTTGAAGCCATTTTGAGCACTTTGATTTTTAGGCCTTCCTAGACCCATTTTGGTCCCAAGATCCAATTCTGGATCAAGGATAAGAATCCAAAAATAAGGATTGTGTGGGCCTATTTTAGGCTAATCTCATGGTCCATTGGACAGTGAAGTAGGTCAATCTTGTGCAGTGGGATGAAGCATCAAAGAGATGCAAAGGGAAGTGCAAGGTTGTAGAGTAGGTGATGCAAGGTTGACATTTAAGGTCTAAGGAAGAGTAGAGGAATATTAGTATTCAGATTCTATGGAGTTTGAATAGATTTCAAAGTAAAATAAATAGAGGTCCTCACATAAAGTATGGAGACACTGGATGATGAATTCCATAAGCGTGCACAGGGAGTAAGGAGGACCCCATAGTCTTGAAGGTAGAAATATAGTGAAGGATACAAAGCTTAAGAGAATGAAAAAGATGTCATGAGATGAGGTGTGACTCATGGGTGGAAGAGTCATCTCTATGCGCAAGCATGAGAATGCAGAAAGAATAAATTGTTATATATGATCTAACAACTTTTGTCTAAAAATACCCCAAAGCAAGAAAGCTTTTTTTATTATCAGAGTGTGCAACAAAAGTAGGGTACATGTGAGAATGGAGGAGTGTAGCATTCCATTTAGAGAAGAGTGATATCGATTGGCCAAGTAGTGATTCATAGTGAATCACTCAATGAAGTGAAGAGAGATATTTAAAATTGAGCAAAGCCATGGATGACAAAGAGTATTAGAAAGATGACATAAAGGAATATTTCAGAATGTTGAAATGTCAATCAATCAAAATGGTACTTCCAGACTAGGTTGGTCAAGAAAATGGGGAATGGTTAATTAGATTGCAGTACTAATGTTCACATAATTATAGCCAAAATATGTTGGGACATGTTTTCTCTTCATAAAGAAAGCAGTTGTGAGATGGTAGCACTAGTGGATCTAGTGGTTGGAAATGCAAAATGACCAAGTGGGGCTTGGTTGGAAGGTTCAAAATAAAGTTTGGTGGTGCATGGTTGAGCATAATGGAAATGCGTAGAGAAGCAAGGTTCTACAGAAATTCAAGGACAGCCATATACAACAACGAAAATAATAAACAAATCAATTTGAAATAAATGTGCATGGGAGTGCATGATAGAGTTAATGCATGATGCATATAAGATATAGTACATGTACGTGAAATAGGCATGATGAGATTAGTTTCTTGATGCATATTGATGTGCATGAGTGCATACGGACATGCCTAGACATATATATTCCATGCTTGTATACTAAGAGTAGTCTACTGATATATATGTGAAATAATGATGCTATGATATTTGAATAAAACTAATGATGGATTTTGTATCCAGGAAAAATGATTATAGCATTGGCTAGAAAGGATGATGATGTTGTTGCTTATGGTAACCATCCATACGAAGAAACATGAAGATGGTGGGAATGTTGATCAAGGGGTTGGTGAAGGGAGCATATGAGATTTTACCAAGTACTAGTTGATCATGTAGCATCAAGTAAATTGATAACAACCATGCATGTATGGTTTTGGGTTTCTTATGATGCATAAATTATGAAGGGAATTGAGGTAAAAATTCCCTTAGTTAAAGTTCAATATTTGGATTGATGTAAAGGAAAAGAGCCTTGAATATACACATGTTGTGTAATGATTAAATGCATTTATGAGAAAATTAATTGCATATTATGTTATGTGGGTTATGAGATCATAACCAAGTCAAGTCAGGAGACATACTCCTGATGTAGTGATGAATGCCAATAGAAGAAGCCATGTGTGATGCCATGTTGAGATCGAACATGAAAGGATATAGTTCTATCCAATTACATAATAGTTTCCCCTATATAAGTGATGTTTGGACTGCAACATCTTCGCTGACACTAAATATCACTAAGGGATGATGTTCCTAATGTTGTGTATGGGTTGAAGAGGAAGGTATCCAAATAACCGGGGAAGTAATTGGGGAAGAGTTTGGATGATGTGGTGAGGTGTGGGACATACCTTCCAACTCACATGGTGGGATACATGACATGAAAATATGGTATTCCAGAGTCAATGCAAAAATGCATTGTGTAGATGTGGTCGTGGGTGTTGGCACATTGGTTTTATTTATTGGTAAAAATTGATTGCATTATGAAAAGATTTGTATGATAGATAATTCATGTGCAAGGAATGATGGTTTCGTTCCATTTAATATGAAAAAAAGTTGGAAGTGATTGAATGTTATAGTAATATAATTTTGAAATTACTTCATGGACTAAATGCAAATGTTGTAGTGAAATGATATCATGCATGAGTGCTAACAATATTGTTTGGATGAAAGAAAGTTGAGGAAATTGCAAGTAGAATAGTCTTGGATATGGTAATGTAAGCCCATAAATAAGACCGATATCTACAACTGCAAGAAAACCGATGTCTACAACCATAGAAAACTCATGCATGAAAAATTTGTTTTACTATATAGAACAAATTTGAGAAAATGATGATTGCAAATTGTTATAATATGCCAACACTCTGTTGGGCTGATTTAAAGTAAGAAAATTGCAGGAAAAATGGTCTTGGATATGGAAATGGTGTA
This sequence comes from Picea glauca, assembly GCA_000966675.3. Taxonomy (NCBI): domain Eukaryota; kingdom Viridiplantae; phylum Streptophyta; class Pinopsida; order Pinales; family Pinaceae; genus Picea; species Picea glauca. The sequence continues at coordinate 18,268 of JZKD02S1695052.1, read as the reverse complement.
ATCCATAAGGAAGACTGATGCTTGTTATTGCAAGAGCCAAACATCTTGAGAAGAAACTCGTTCTTGGTAAACTTGATTTCTTATACGAAACAAATTGAAAAATTAATAAATAAATTGTTATGATGATATCTCATGATGATTGTATGTGTGTGATACATATGAGATGATGGATATTAAAGTTGGACAATTGGGAAGGAGGATACTACTATGACACTAGAACCATATGATTGCCACAAGTTACAAAGTTCCAGTGAAAAATATTGTAGTGATTTGACACTCCCCTTGCCAAGAAAACCTTGGAAAATGATGGATCTCTCGAGGAACTATGTAGTAGTGGAGGGGATGCATGAGCCTGGGGGGTGAGGATGGAAAGGGGGAGGGAACTCAAGAATTCATATGACATGGTGGTTGGGATCATGAGGGTATTTTAGAAAAGAACAATGAGATAAATTATTTCCATCGTTGCTCGTGAAATAGAGCAACAACCATATGAATAAGTGTTTGTAATGATTGTGTTAGTTATGTCGAAAGATGGGTGAATTGTTGTTCAATACATTTTAAGTTTTCCTTATTCACTGATTTTGTGTTGTGCCCGAATGACATTTTTGCATCTGTGTTTTATGTGACTGAATGCTTTTGTGTGTTTGCTTCTTTGTTGCTATGTATGTTTAAGTTGACTTCATTATGTTTTAAATTGTTATGGGAAGTTGCATGAGATTGTATGTCATGTTGTGTATTTTCTTTTCACTAGAGTTGTGTCAAGATGTTGTGTAGGAGCATAATTGCAACTGTTTGAAAGTTGAAGATTCCATTATCACACCTGGAGTTCCTGGAGCCACAAATCGGAGACTTCTTGTCTAATCTTGTGTTGAAACCATGAAACGGAAGTGGTACGGCCTGAGGGACAGTGGTGCAGAGAAAGGGGTACACTTCTTTGGGTTGTGAAAGTTGAGGGGAACGAGAGTTTATTGGTTGGAATTGTTGTGGGAATCAACAAAGTATGAATAATATTACAGCTGGATCCAAATAAAGGCGGTGCAAGCCGCTAAAAATGAGAAGTTGCTAGTTGGAATTGTTGCTAGAATGATGAATTGTGAAATTATCTCGCATGTTTTAGGCCAGGGAGCCTAAGTATCTATGGTTTTGGGGATGGAGTGCCTATGTATGTATATGTTTTGGGATAGGGTGCCTATGTATCTATGATTTTGGGTAAAAGTACCTATGTAATTTTATTTAGGCTAGAATTCTTGTGTGATGTTGGGTCGAGATATTGGGCCGAAAATCCTATGTATCTATTAAAGGTTAGAGAGACCAATCTTGTAAAATCAATGTACACCTGTAGGGTATTGTGCACTGAGGACAGTGCAAAAGCAAGGGGGAGGGGAATGTAACATCTATAGTTTTAATCCTTGCGAATTAGAATTAGAGTGTAATTGTATAAATGAGATTTAGGCTGGTGAGCCAATGTGTTGGGGTGAAGAGCCCATATTAGTTTTATATGGCTAGAGGTTGAATGGTATATTTTGTGCATTGAAATAATTAATAAAAAATAGTAACCATTTGTTGTGATACGAGAGGGATGAAAACGATGGGGGGCTATGATTCCACAAGAGAGAGGGGTCCAATGGGGGGATTATTCATGGGCATTAATCCAAACCACATTCCTGAAATTATTATCACTGTGTATAAACTTCTAATTGTTGTCGAGTGTTCCCAAAGCCAATCATTTAACTCATGTAAGAGGGTGGGTGTGAGGATTCACATCTTATAGTTATTGGGGAGCATGGGATGAAGTAAAATCATCTTTGGGAAGAGTGAGAGTCAAGAAAGAAAGGGATAAGAAGAGAAATTCATATGCAAAATAGAGACAATTTTTACATGACGATTTTGGATAGGAAGAGAGGATTTGAGTGTTGGGAAGAACACCAACCATGTTGAGCTTGAAGGAAACTATTGTTTGGATGTGTTTTATGCTAAGAAAGAGGCTTGTGTTCCTGTAAATCAGGTTGTAAGTCTGTAAAGTGTTTTTATGTTAAGGAAATGGCTCAGGGGCCTTGTGAAGGTTGTTGTGAGCACTCTTGGAGTAGTTGGGAGGATTATTGGTCAACCAGGTGCACTAGGGCCTTGGAGGGAAGTGGGAAGGCCTGAGGAACTATGTATTGTGAAGGGGGATCCCATTACTTGGGTTGTGTAGGTTATGGGGAACAGAGTGGAACCTGGATTTGGGGATATTTTGTGTGGAGAGTGGATAGCCAGAGGGTCAGATCTCCTTGTGGAATCATAGCCTCAACTCGGGGGTGGCTTGTTGTTGAGAGGAAATGATCAACAATTCCTATGGATGAGAGGTTCATCCTTCGTATGCATCCAATTGGTTATTATGCATACATTTAAGTTCTTTGTTATGTTATTATGTTCACTCTGTTGTGCAAATTGTTTGTATGAATGTTGTGTGTTTGTTGTTTGCTTGAGCAGTTGCAATCACGTTTTTAATATATGTTGTTAGGTGCATTTAGAACTCTAGTATCAATCAAATGGTTAAATTTGGGTGTGATATGTAGTTGGTAAGCTACAAAAAAATTAATTAAGTAGAAAATATTAATATTCATGAGTATTTTGCATGTAATGTTATTCAGTTGGAGGTTGTGTACGTTACAAGTTTCCTAGCAAGGCTTGGTTTCATCGGATTGAGAAAATGTTGCAACGATATTTGTGGTCTAAGTATGGTGGGTCTTGGGGTCTTCCAATGGTTTTTTAGGATGTCTGCATCATGCCCATGGATGAGGGAGGTCTTGGTTTGATAGTTGTGGTGACTTAGAGGATAATTATTGCAAGTAAATGGGTGGTTCATTGTTTGGAGTGTTCTTATTTGTGGAAGGTTTCCTTGAGACATAGATGGTTAATATCACAACATATTTGCAAGATTTGGGGGGGATTTGGTTTTTGTAATAGTATTTCAGCATCCCCACAATTTTATATAGTGGGCACTTTTATCTTCAAGAATAGTTGGTCTACTTGATGGAAGGTGGTGGGGTTGGTCCAGTCACAGATGATTGGCAGTCGGACTAGGTGGGATTTGTCCAGATTACCAATCTGCAACTAAAGGATTCATGATACCTATATTTTTTATCTTCCATGTTTTCATGTGTGGAAATTGGGAAAGAAAGGTATCTTTCTTTAGAAGGACTTTTAGGATGTAGAAGAATGTTCTTGGAAAGATTGACGAGCTTTGACGTGTGAGTATGTCATATTCTCCATTGATCAACCCACCATCATGAAGGTTTTCATCTTCATTCCACAAGGGGATATATTCAAAATGAACATTGATATGTCGAGACCTATAAGGTGTGATTAGGAGTGGAATTTTGGGTGTACATTGTTTCAGTATGACTCTCATAAGTTGTGCTCCATTTCGCATCAATGATGTGATCTTGGTCCTATTCTCAATGAACAATGGGTATCCTTTGATGTTGAGGGCCAATGGAATCATAGGTTGCATAATGTTTGGTTAGTGCAGGTGTCCTATAAGGTCTGTGTATTTGCATGGTTAGTCTTTTATTAGGGCCTTTCTTCCAAGGATTGGTTGTCAAAAAGTGGTCTATTAAATGGTCTTTTCCCTACATGTCATCATTTTGAAACAGTGAAACATATGTTATGGGACTACCTGTTTTCAAGGAGTAGTTGGAAGCATGTACAAACTCACTTGGTAGCATTTTTTCAAGGACAATACATTGGAATGCAACCCTGCTTGTTGACTCTACGAATTTAGTTCATTCTTCTCTTAGTAAAGTTTCACACTATTTAAGAATTTTTTCTTTGTCCTATAGAGAGTTTGGTGCAAGTGTCTCTTTGAGAATGGGGTTTTGTCTTTGTCATATGTGGAGAGTGGATGTATGCACACAAATTTTGCAAAATTTTTTGTTCTTATACAAGATGCCAAATTGTTAGAACTTGCTTCCTATTTGGATTTTATTTATGTACTAGTTTCTTTGAAGAAGATGATGTAAATTCCATTGTATATACCCTTCCATGTTTTCTTTTTGTTTGATGTAAATATTTTTATGTGAATATAATAAGTATTTTTACAAAAAAAAAGACACATTGTTTGGACTCCAAGACCTTATATAGAAATCCAACATATAATACCAAGACCGACTTTGTTCCCAAGTAAAACTTTGACCATGTACTTCAAAATAATTCACTCTTGCTTATGAATAAATAGAGAGACATGTGAAAGGATTCTTGTAGCATCAAAAAAACATTTATTGAAAACCAAAACACACTAAAACTTCAAAAGGAATAACTAAATCAAACTCAAACCTTAGACCTATTACTTTTTCTTTAGAAAATCACAAATAACACACCAAACTTATGAAAATAAACCTATCCTAACTAGCGGGATTGTGATTAAGCAACATAATAAAAAATCTAGTGAAGCCAACAATGTAACCAGTTAATCCTACAACACCATTCATCATAATCAAATATCTAATGTAACCTTTCATGCAGTTGATCTATTGTACAAAATGTCTTCATGTGCTCAAAACCTAGAGAAGGTTGCAACTCAAAACATCATGGTCGCTAGTTTGTGGGAAGAAAATATAAAAGCCAAGACTTTTATGAACTATCCTCCAAAATACCTTTTCCACCCACAATTCAACATTATCATCTTAAAAATTGACATCAAAGCAATGATTAGATTGAGTTCAATCATGGGAATGAAGTTGCAGTGAGGGATAGTTACCAAATTAGTATACTCTTCATGTTGTTCTAATAATTCAGTGGCTAAAATAAAGTTTTGTTCTTCATGCTACAACGATATTTCTACAGGGTGATCCTATTGAATTAACATCTTCATAAGAAAGGGAAATGAATTTCTCATGTTTATTAAGATCTTCATGACTAATTGTTTGAACCTCCTCTTCAAATGTGCAACCAATGTTGAGAAGAGTTAATAAAGCAGGGTGTAAACTTGATTCTTCCTCCTCATGATCAGTGTCATAAATAGGATCATCAAGGTTCATATCATAAAAAACACGAGGTTCACAACCCCACTCATATTCCTTCTCTTACTCATCATAATATATACAATGAAAGGGATGAATATCATCATTGATTTCCCAAGCCTAATGGACTCCCTCATCCAAAGCATATTCAATTAATTCTCTTTCAAAAAAAGGGAAGAAGAGAGCATACCAATACCATAATTCTCATCATCTAAATTATTTCTCAATGAAGAATATTTTGAGGACTTAAAGGATATTATAAATTCGGAACGATCTTCAAAACAATCAACTCACTCATCAAAATGCTCTCAATAATATCTAAATTCATTTTGAAAAATGCATAATGAATTAATAGTACCTAAGGGTACCCTATATTATACCAGGCCTTAACATCACATTGTAAGGCATGTTACCCCCCATGCCTAGGGGTAACTGGAGAAGATCATGTCTTGAAGCCCACAATGGAGAACATGATATACACCATGATCATGATCAACATGTCCATAGATGGCAGCCCAACAACCCCCTTGATTTTCCTCCCATCACAGATCAACCAAGGCTCGTCACATTCAAGCAATCTAGGGTATGGGGCATGGTAAGCCAACATCACCATGAGGTATTTTTAATCATTTTTTCATGCAAGGTTTTTTGTTCAATTTATTGGGCATGTGGACAATGATCATTGGTTGAAGTTGGATAGTGGATCACTTGCTTGAGAAATTGTATTGGTTGCCTTGTTTAACCTTGGTAGTCAGCTTCTATGCCCTAGTCCTGTGTTGTCATTGACTAGGGAAAAGGGGTAATATTGGGAGGCCCTCCCAAGGGTAACATTCCGCTCCATACCATACTTAACATTTTCCATCATAAAACCTTTCACATATCCTAAAATTTGGTTATGGTCCATACTCTCATGAGAAAGGGGCTAGCGGCTCGGAGGTAGATTGTAGCTGCTATAAAAGAATAAGAAATTGATGATAAAAATAAAGTGAACATAGAAAATAAGGACCACCAAAATCCGGTCCAACTTGATCTCTACTCATTCAGTGCTCACCCCAGGTCCCAAAAAATTAATGTTAAAGCTTGGAAACCCACAAAGGGGGACCCTCAAAGAAAATTATAAATGAAAGAAGGGATTGGAAAGATGGCTAATGAAGGGGTTTGGGAAAAGGTGGCACAAAAATATTGGGTAATTCAAGAGCAAGAACACCCTCAACAAAAGCACTCATAGAGATCGACACCATAATCCATGAAGGAAGCCTTAAACCATAACATTTTCACACTTACTCTTGATGGGTTATTACTTTCCCTTGTCACTATCAAGACCTATCCCTCTACCTAGGTTATTTTTTTCTTTTCTAGGTGGCACACCCAATAGAGTTGGATGAAGGCCCTCCCATGATTAAACTTGGTAACCTTCACAAGGTCTTAGGCTTGGGTGATACTTGAAGGGGATACTAGGGTGAATTGTTTGCAAGGATTTTATCTTAGGAATCAACTTAATTTGCATGATTTAGGGACTAACGTTTATTAAGAACATTGGTTTATTTTTCCTTATATTCTTCTTTGTTTTGAATGGCCCTGGCATGGTTCTTTGAGGGACATCTTGGGGTGTGCTTGGATGTTGTTCCTTATTGCAGGACTTTTCCATATGTGATGGAGAGCAATGAGTCATCCAATGACTCAACACCCTCAGATAGTGGCTCTCATACCATTGAAACCTTGGATGATGGACATATGGGATTGGTTTTGAGTAGGCTAGTCATATGCCACATACATGGGCAGAAATCCCACAGGCTAGGCAGAGCACCCCATAGCTATTGTGCATAGAAGATGGAGGAAGTTTCCTTTGGAAGCACCTTGACATCACTTGAGGATGATATTTCTCCCCTCTTGCACTTGGACGTAGCCTTTGGAGGCCTATGATGTCTCCCTCTATCCCTTGACGTCACCTTGAAGGCTAGGGTTTGATGGATGGTGTGGTTCCAAAGGTGGTTTGACTTCAGGAGACACATGGCATGGCACCTTTGCACATTGGAGCATGACACATGGAATTTGGAGGTCCAACGTTTTCCTTTGGAGGAAAGATGGCACCCTCTCCTAGCATGATGTCATCCTTTTAGCACATGATGTCACCCTTTTTAGGTTTTTATTATGTATTTTCATACTTTGGCATATTATTAGAGGCAAATTAAGGGGTCGGCCTTACTTACTTTATGTTGTTGACAAATTATGTGGACAAATTGGTTAAGGTGGCCTCATATAAATATCCCACCTTCTCATTTCATTTTATCATCATCATCTCTTGCCATTTGTGAGAACAAGTATGAAATTTTCACCCACTTTGGGATATCTTGATCTTCTACACTAATGCATTATGCTTTGACGATTAAGTTGTGGATGCTTTCCTAATTTTGGAAGAGGAATTTCTGCAATTAGGGTTTTATGTCTTGGTTTCCTGGCTAAAGTAAGTTAATTTTCTACAAATTATCTTTATGTTGGTATGTTCATGGTTAATCTTGCTACTTTATGCTAGTTCATGGTTAATCTTTCTACTTTATGCTAGGCGTATTTCTTGGTAAAACCCTAAGAGAGGAGCATAAGTGCTTCACCTCTCACAAGGTTATTCTTGTTCAAAATTGGTGAAGTTTCATTTTTAGGATTAGCATCATAAATCCCTAAAGTGATAGAACTTTAGGATTTTATCCCTAGACACTTTATTTTGTCCTAGTTGAAGCATTAAGAAGAGAGAAAAGGTTGCTAGAGCCGAAAAGTGCTTGCACTCTAGCAATCCTTCTCCTTAATATTTAAACCCTAAGGCGCTAACACCTTAGAGTTTGCACCCTACCTCTTAGTCTCTACTAGTTCAATCTTCAAGCATTTTTGTATTTGTTGTTATAAAGATTCCATATCCCTCATAGACATTGATTTTACAACTCTCTTGTGGTGAAATTGATAAACAAACACTCTCTTTCAATTGTCTCAAGTTCTCCACTGACATTGCTAACACTAACACTTACTAATTTGTTAGTAAACTTGTTATTGTTGCAAAATTTTGCTACAACCACTTGATAACTCTTTAATTTGTTGCATACACTCATTTATTGGTGGCTTAACTCATTCATAAATTTTATCTAACAATTGGGTATTAATCTAGTGAATTTATGCTATGTTTTCCTTGTCAATTTTGCATTTATGAAGCATAATTGTTGCTATTGTTATAATTTATTCATTGTTGTTGTACTTGTTATCCCCACAGGTTCTAGAAATGGAGTACCAAGATCCAAACAACTTGAGCATGGCCCTGGAGGGCCCCTGTTTTAATCAGTGCAGTCCACTTATCACCACCAATGGTATCCATCCCGCCATCCTAGTCCTGAAGTATCGATTGGTCTTTCTCCATGAGGTAATGAGTCTGGGTATCATGGTATGTATCATTCTGATTTTTGAAACACTTGAATATGTTGTATTGAATCCTTATTCATTTCATGATGTTTTCTTGGAAATTATGCCATTTGCCTCGTTTATACCTGGAAGGGTAACACGATGCCCTAGTAAGTTGGTTTCCCTTTAGGATGGGTTGCTACTGGGTGGGTCTGTGAAAAGTCATTGTTTGTTCCCTCCATACTTACCACTTTCCATATTTATTCCTTCCATATCCCCTATCCTTGTTTGGACATTGAGATTGGCTACACTAGGAAGGGTTGTACCTTACCTTGTGGGAAGAAGGGGTTAAAGGCCCAGAGGGTAAAAGTAGCTGGCAAGAGTAAAAATCTAATGTTGAAACCTTTGAAATGCTTCACCCAGGGAACCTTGAGAAAGTAGTGAAAATCTTCTCAGTAAGAAAATGAGACCCATAAGATACATAAACACTCAAGGTTCTAGTTGATGGATAGGAGGTCTCATCACAAGCCGACCTATTATGACCATGGGCATGTAGCGGTATGACACTACTACCTATCTAGTCACCAAACCAGGGTAGTGTCTCTTGGTGGCATAGCCAAGAGAAAGGGGGTCTCATCACGAGATAACCTTCTCATTTCCATGAAATTTTTGTGGATAACATTGTCACCTCTATTCATCAAGTCAGAACATTGGCCCTCAACTATTCCCTTGAAGCACAAAAGAAAAATATCAAAATAAATAAATCTAAGAATAAAAGGAAATGAATGGGCTAGGAAACAATTGCATTTATGACAAGGTGCCACTCGCTCTCTACAAAGGAACCCAAAGGTAAGAATTTACATTTCCATGTTATTACATGCACCCCATGCCCAAACACTTACCCATACCACCTCATACATTTACATGACCTGGATTAGATCCCACCTGGGAAACACCCCAAACTTAAGAGAGTTCATCCCAATAGGACACCCTGAGACCTTCTCCAAACCTAACTTTTCAAATTGCATAACTTCTTTGAGCATTTGTTTGGGTTAAAGGGGGTTTAATGCACATGTTTGGGTAATTTAATTATTGGATGTGATTTACATGCTATGATCCATGTGACTTATGAACCCCTGGAGGGCGTACTTGGTGTTGTTGCAGGACCTTTCCCAGTGGACAAGTACACATGAGGGAATGATTAGCTCGAACCTTCATGGGGGCTTAAATCCCACA
>JZKD02S1695041.1:101391-119312 GCA_000966675.3 Picea glauca | reverse complement strand
GCTCCTGTTACGCCAGCTTGACTCTTGCCTTCAAGCTACTAAACCTATCCTACAAACTGAGCGATAACAGGTCTTTCATCACTGAGTTGCTCACAAGGGTTTATAAGCAAAACCCTCAAACTGTATGCTCAAGAGAAATAACAAGCAAATACCAAAATCTAGAATGCCTCATAGGTGTGCCCCAACCTTCTATTTATACTTTTTCTTCTATTTCTCTGTTCAGTTAGATTAACTTCCAGGGTTAACTCTTCCAGCACTTCTATTCTTTCATTGAGTTATCTTTTACTCCTTTTTACCTTTTCCTCAAGTCAACTTAAGAATATAACCTTAGTCTAGTTGACCTTCTCCCCTTAGTGTGAGACTATGGCCTAGTGGGGATGCCTAGGCCACTGAGTCTCCTCAATACCTCTTCATCAAGAGGTGGGGGACATTACAGTCTACCTTGCTAGAAATTGCTTGTCCTCAAGCAATTCCAAAGCTGTTTCTCTCACCACTTGTTCATTTTCCCATGTGGTATCCTCAATGGTTAGATCCTTCCATCTGATCAGGTACTCCTTGATGCTTCTGTTCCTAAGCCTCTTCTCTCGGACCTCCAATATCTCCTCCGGAATCAAAACAAGTTGTCCTTCTTCATCCATGGGAGGTAATACCTCAATGGGTGTGATGTGTTGGCCTATGGCTTTCTTAAGGCAGGAGACATGGAAGACGTTGTTTATTCCGTTGCCTTGTGGAAGCTCCAGCTCATAAGCTACGGCCCCTAACTTCCTGCTGACTCTGAGGGCCCAAAGAAACATGGTTGTAGCTTCTCTGCTCCACTTCTTTTTATGGAAGCCTGCCTGTATGGTTAGAGCCCTTAGATAGACTAAGTCACCAACCTCAAAAGTATGATAAACTCTGTGTATGTCTGCTTGGACCTTTTGTTGGTTCTGTGCTCTCTGTAGATGATCCTTTAGCTCCTTGAGAATGTCTTGGCTCTGTATCCAATCCTGTACCATGGGCGCCCGGCTGTCACCAAAAGCAATCTCCACAAAAGATAAAGGATCATAGTTATACAAGGCCCTGAACAATGACATGCCTATGGACACATGTTGGGTGGTGTTGTAGCAATACTCTCCCAAGTGCAACCATCTGGCCCACGCTTTTTGTTGCCCTGCCACAAAATTTCTGAGGTAGCCTTCCACCCACTTGTTGACTATCTCGGTTTGTCCATCCGTCTGAGGATGATAGCTAGTACTAGGGGTCAAGGCCGTACCAACCAATCTGAATAACTCCTGCCAAAATATACTAATGAACCTGCTATCCCTGTCACTGACAATGGTCTTGGGTAGGCTATGCAACCTAAAAATCTCTGTAAAAAACAATTCGGCCACATGTGATGCACTAAAGTCAGTAGCTATGGCGAAGAAGTGTGCAAACTTCGTCAACCTGTCCACTACTACAAAAATGCAGTCCTTCCCTTACGTCTTTGGCAACCCGGAGATGAAATCCATGGATATGATTTCCCACTTGTGCTCCGGAATGGGTAGGGGTTGCAGTAGTCCTATTGGCTGCGTGTGCTCATCCTTGTTCTTCTGACATGTAGTACACTCCTTGACGTGCTTTATCACATCCTTCTTGAGGCCCTTCCATGAGAACCTTTCCCTCACCTGCCTGTACGTCTTGCTGATGCCCTGGTGTCCTGCCATCGATGAGTCATGGTACGCCAGCAATACCTTGGCCTTAAAGGTCGATCCAGGAACCAAAAAGATTCGATCCTTGTAGTAGATGAGGTCATTTATAACCCTGAAATTATCATCTTGTACCTGTCCATCCAATAGCTGACACGTGAACTGATCCTTTGCATACTCCATCACCAAATGGTCTTTCCAATCAATTGATACACCTGTCATGGCAAAGATGGATGGCCTCCTGGATAATGCGTCAGCCACCACATTGTTCTTCCCTTTGACAAATTCAATGTCAAAGTCGTAAGCCTGTATCATGCTTACCCATTTATGTTGTCTCTCATTCAAGTCCTTCTGCTCCAATAGGTATTTGAGACTGTTATGATCTGACTTGACCACAAACCATGCACCTACCAAGTATTGCCGGAATTTGACTAGTGCATGCATGATAGCCATCATTTCTTTGTCATAAATGCTATAGAGTAGCTCGGGACCCCTGAGTTTTCGACTCTCATAGGCAAGAGGATGCCTATTATGCATCAGTACGGCCCCTATCCCTTCTCCTGAGGCATCACACTCCAAGGTAAAAGGTAGGCTGAAATCTGGAAGGGCCAGGACTAGGCACGTACTCATTACCTTCTTCATCTTGTCCATCGTAATTTGAGCCTCCTCATTCCACTTGAAGGCTCCTTTCTTAGTCAAATCAATCAAGGGTGCACACAGCTGAGAAAATCCCTTGACAAATTTCCTTTAGTATGTGCACATGCCCAAAAATCCTCTCAATTATGTGAGTGTCTTAGGAGTAGGCCATTCCATGATGGATTTTATTTTCTCCTGATGTACCTGTACCCCCTTTGCTCCAATGATGTGCCCCAAGTAAAGCACCCCTGTCATTCCAAACTCACATTTGGACTCCTTAGCATATAGTGATTGTTCCTCCATGATGGACAAAATCTGATCCACATGTCTGCGATGCTCCTCCCACTTCTTGCTGTAAATGAGCAAGTCATCAAAAAATACCAGCAAGTGCTTCTTTAACTGCTTGTTGAACACATGGTTCATACAAGATTGGAACGTAGCTGGGGCATTGGTTAACCCAAAGGGCATCACCAAAAACTCATAGTGCACGTAATGACATCTGAAAGTTGTTTTTGAGATGTCCTCCTCCCTCATCTTGATCTAATGACAGCCAGAACGAAGGTCAATCTTTGTGAAGTAGACAGCTCCATGCAACTCGTCTAGCAGCTAATCAATCCTTGGTATTGGGTACCTATTTTTCATGGTCTTTTTATTCAAATCCCTGAATTCAATGCACATCCTCATAGTGCCATCTTTCTTCTTCACGAGCACTACTGAAGAAGCAAAAGGGCTAGTGCTTGGTCTAATGTGCCCCATGTCCAAAAGTTCCTTGATGGCCTTCTCTATCTCATCTTTGTACTTCTTTGGATGTCTGTATGGTGTGGTAATGACTGGTTTGGCTCCTTCCTCTAGCTCGATAATGTGCTCAAATCCCTTGTCCGGTGGTAACCCTGGAGGAATCGGTCCAAACACCTTGTGGTGCTTGTCAAGGATTTCTTTGATCCCTAGGGTGTAGTGAACCTTGCCCTGCTCATCCATACATGCTGAAATCCTGCATTCTACTGCGTACACTACCTCGTCTCTTCGGAAGATGGCCTCCATCCTCTTGGCCGTGACCACCTTTGCAGCATTCCCTGTCATGCCCCGGAGCACTATCTTTCATCCACCTTCCTCTCTGAACGACATCTCCATGGTCTTGTAGTTGGTGGTGATAGGTCCCAACGTGCTCATCCACTGAACACCAAGGATGATGTTGGTATCCGGAAGGTCCATAACATAGACGTCCTATACCAGCTCATGCCTACCCAAGGTAAGCTTCATGCCAGGGATGTATATGTCACAAGGCACAGTGCCTCCACTTGCTACCTCCACCTTGAACCCTTCAAACTCTACTGTGGGTATGTGCCTCCTTTTCAGCAATGCTGAATCAATGAAGTTATGAGAGGCTCCCCCATCAATCAAAACCGATAGCATCCCTTAGGTTGGTAGGCTTGAAAGCCTTTACCCAACCCTTGATCCCTTGTCTTTCAGATGGCATCTTGTAGGTTGGTAGGCTTGAAAGCCTTTACCCAACCCTTCAAGGGTTCCATCAACCCCTCAGTGAAGAGCATCATGAGCTTGGTCGGGGACATATCTTGCACCATCACTGCCAACCTCTGAAATTCATCAATGTATGCCTCAGCCGTACCTGTTTGCTTGAGTTGTGTGAGCTCCCGAAAATGTAGCTCAGGATATCCCTGATCAAACCGATCAATGAGCCTCTGAGTGAATTCTGTGTAAGACACTATCTGATTGTGGCCTAGTGTGGTGAGTCCATGATACCACCAATCATGAGCCTTGCCATCCAAGTACATAGTGGCAAACTTGATGGCTTCCATCTCCCGCATGGGGTTAAGTTGTAGATAGGTGTCCAGCTTTTGCACCCATGCCTGTGCTGTCATCTTGGTCGTACCATCAAAATATGGGATCTCTATCTTCCCTACTCTTCGTTCAAACTCAAAACTGCTCCTGTGGTTTGGCCTAGGCTTATTTCTGAACTTGAGTTGGCAATATTTGGCAATATTGATCCAGGGACATCTACCGTTGAATCACCATATCCAACTCGTACTATTCCTTAGTACATCGTGCCATCTACTCAACGAAATCATCCACCTCTTCCTGTTTCCCTTGTTCATCTGTGAACGTAGGCATGTATGGCCTAGGGTTAGCCCTGCTACCCAAGTGCCCATAAGACGTGCCACCTCCATGGATTCCTTCAGATCTCGGGGCTCTCTCCCGATTATATCTGATCTCACCATGGGATCCACCAAATCCACTAGCTTCTTTGTTTCCATACGTCTCAGGGTCTTTCCCCTTATGAGTCATCTGCATCAACAACTTGGTTATTATTGTCTGGTTCTCATCAATTTTTTTCAAATTTCCATCTACCTTCTTTAAGGTTTCCGTGATCTCAGCCTGTTCCCTTCGGCTTGTCTCCTGGCTCTCCTGCAAATGATGGACTAAGGGTCTTATAGAATTCCGCTGCCAAGTAGGCCAAGCCTTGCGGCTCACAGTCATCTCCTGAACCCTCCATTTCGGCTTCTGTTTCACTGGCTTGTTTCTTCCTTCTGCCCATAAAGATCCCACTGTACCTCTGCATGCGTTGATCCCTCCACAGGTTTGGAGGATCAAAGCTCTGATACCACTATAATGATCCCAAGCCAATTTTTTGCTTGGAATCACTAACTACGACTGATGTATTTGATGTGCAGGTGGCTATTGAAGTTGTTCCAGTTATTTAAATGATGTTTATACAAGATTCATCCAACACATGCAAGATCACAACACATTCAAGATATAGAAAACAAAAGCATAGATCTGACCTTTATTATAAGAAGCATGAATTAGATACAATAGAGAGCAGATCTGGAATAATCCTCAGATGGCCCCAATAGATAATAGATATGAGCTACTAGAAAATGTTCCCTCTAATACAAAGGTTGCCTCCTGTTATCCATCAAAGTTGCACTAGGATGGACTTCCAGCGAGCCACCAAAGTTTGAACATTATTGTTCAAAATTCAGAGTTCAGAAGTTCAACTGGTCATAAAGACCACCTTTTTTCTCTTTACATTTCCATAAAAAATTGTAATAAGAGATGTTGCATGATGAACTTGTAAAAGGTCTTAGCCACCTTAAGTCCTAAGCGTGAGTTGTACTCTGGAGTGTTTTTTCACTTTCTAATTATATTTTGTTGTTTTCAGGCAATTTATAATTTATGAGTTTTTTCACTCAATTCCTCCAGAGCTGGAGTATATGCCCATGGTTAGGCTTGAGAATGGATCTAAGCCTAGTGTCTAATGTATATTACCATGCTAAACATCCTCCTAGAGTCTTATGTGAATGTACTAAGTCCCCCCCAGGTTTTTTTTTTATTTTTTCAGTTAATTAAAAAATTGCCAGAATTCGGCAAATTTTAATTAAAAAATAAAGATGTATTAAAAAAGTGGTACTAGGGGACTAAATGGGCCATGGGGATTCTCATTTTTGGACCTAGAGCACCCATATTACCTATGTACCAACTTGTTTGAGTAAAATTAGTGATTTTAATCACTTAAAATTAATTTTACTCTCAAAAACCCAAAAAAATCAAATAAAATCAATAAAAAAATCAGCCAAGGCAAAAATAAAGGAACATGTAGGGACATGTTTGAGTTGAAGTAAAAGCCCAAAAAGCAAGGTGGCGCCCATAGGCAGATGTATGATGCATCAAAGATGTGAAGTATGGCATACATCATGGTGAATGAGCATGTGCTCAAAAGGAGGTGCGCACCTCTCCCTTGATGTGGCGCATTCTCCAAAGAGGATCTCCCCCCAAATTTGTGACTCATCTAAGGGCTGCAATGTGGCAGTCAAGTGGACATTCGGCATAAGGGGATAACTACAACTCGCCTTGCACTCTCTTACACTTGCTCTCATCCAAGCCATGCACCCCTCACACTTGGCATGCGCCCTCCTCATTGGGATCTCCACCCAAACTTGTATAAATAAAAGCGTTCTCTCCCATTGTTAGCACGTGGAGCTTGGGAAGAAGTCGTTTGCGTACTATTGCTATTGTAACACTCTTTCTCATTTGGAATAAAAAGAAGACTTTGGAGGTCAAATTGGTGGATTGGCCAAGTGTGTCGATGCTATATGTATGAGGTGATATCATTTTGTTGCTTATTGTTTTGATATTTTGGTTAATGTGGCCTTGTAGGAGTACTATTACTCAATAGGGTAAGATTGCTAAGCTAGTTTGATTACTTATCTTGTTATTTATATACTTGAGTGGTTTTAGATGCAATATTTGTTTGGTTTAACATATTGTGTTGTAAGATCTCTCTTGTAGGTGATACCATATTCTAACCCCTTTTGTAAGCAACCGAAGTTATTGATACCTCAACTTGGAGAAGTGGATGATCTAGCTTGACTCTTCCTCTCCTCCAAGTCCTTTGAAGAAGATCCCTCCACAATTCATCAAGAAGGACTCCATTGCCCAACACATTACAACACAAGTTTGCTCTTTCTCTCCTTCTCTTGAAAAAACAAAATTCATTGGTTACTTCTATACATTTGCAAGCATGTTTAGATCTATTTTAGTTATTTAAATCATAAGTTCTCACATGCATACAAGTGAATGCTTAGATCTGATTTCTTTTCTTAAAATTTGTTATCTTAAAAAATCTAGATATAGTATAAGAAGATAGTCATTTTGCTCTAATTTTTCTAAAATTTTAAAGGGTTAAAGGCTATTATTTTTTAAGGTGTTTCATTGTTCAATCTAGCATCTAAGTGCTCTAAATATTTCTGTTTTAGAACAACCACAAAAGACCCTAAGGAAACTAGCTTTCTAGCTTGAGTTTCTTAGTTCCTTTTTGCCGAATTTTGTAAAATTTAACTTAGAAAATTTGGTAGATTGCTACTAATAACCCAAGACACTTCCAAAGTGTTTTTGGGCATCTTTTGTTGTCGTTTGTTCACTGTTTTGTGCAGGTTGATGAATAGATACGAAGAAACTCTGTCCATTTCGGGCAGATTAGGAGCATCCGAGACCCCCGGGAGCACCCCCTTTACTCAATAAACTTTTGTCAGACATTGTAAAGACTTGTGACCCCCCTAATGAATGGTCACAAGTCACTTCCATAAAGTCTCATGCAAGATCTTAATAAAATCAATGGGACTACAAGTTCTCGCTTTTCATTCCCCCTGGGGGAACGGTGTTTTCGGTGGTGGTGTCAATTTTTTGCAAGTTTTAGCTTAGATTTGATTTTCATTAACCAAAGTAAGCTAAAGTAATCTTTAATCCATCACAAAGCACTACAATCAGTGTAGATTAGTTTTCCTTTTTGCAAAGTAGAACGCTAATTGCTAGATTAGCTTTTATTTTCCGCAATTTCAATTTGGCAAATAAACCATCCCCTTAGCTCCTCGCAAGAGGCCTGGTCAGTGTGGATTAGTAATTAGTCTCACATTTTAATTCAGTCATTTATTTTACTTGTTATAAAATAAACAAATTCCCCTCAGCTCACAGTGCGGTTCCTGACCCTTCCAGTTGCAAGCTAGTCTCGATCTGCTGGAAATAAGTTTCATACACGTTATGTTGGTCAGTAGTTGATAGCTTAATTAGGGCAATCTCTAAAGTAGTTAAATTAATGCGCAGGGAAACGCCTTGAAGTGACCTGCAAAGTAAGGTGGGCCCTCTCGGGACCTGGCTTCCCACCCGTTTTGGACATCCAGCACTTTGAGTGAGTTTTACTGGTGAGACCATTGGGTTTCATTAAAGCTCTCTGCAAGTTTCCAAACAAAGAGTTAACCTCCAAGAAGGCCCAAACCATTTCATTAATTAAACATCAATTTACCCTAATAAAACACGCGAACTACATTGCCCACGATTCACTTTAAGGCACTGGTCTAAATTTTCACACTCAGCAAAGCCACAAGCTTCATTTCAAGTTTGGTTATCTATTTAATTTGAATGAAACTTGCATCTAAAAATTGTTTCTCAATATCCTTTTGATGCAAGTATATGCTTATTTGACTATATATCGTGGTGAATGTTTACTTCATGTTTTATCAGTTTATGGTTGATGGTTTAAAAGAATAATAAACTCCTAGATTTCATTTATGTACTTAGCTTATTTCAAAACCTTAGTATATTTGTTAGGGACTACCCCCCTTGGCTTCGCTAGGAGTTGGCATAGATGGAGGAGTCGAGGATTAGGTGACAGCACCTTAACTCTCACTTGCCCCCAAGGACACACCGAGTGGACTGAAGATTTCTTCCACGTCTCCCAGGTGTGTATAAGGTGGAAACACCTCCAAAGGCTGGATAAGAAATGAAGACCAATACAAAGTAGATCTGAGCCGTATGAATACCAACTCCTCAAGCTAGAGGATGCCACGCTCTAGTAGAACACTGAAACCCTCAATAACTCGTTCGTGATGAAGGAAGACTCCAAATGAGCCCAAACTCTGCCAACTGATAGATCAGGGTGATAAGATCCTTCTCCTGAAGTCTCGGGCCGAAATACTATGGCTAACCCCTCCAAATGTTGAATCCTCTAATGAAACTGCGCCCTCCTGGATGCCTGGAACCCTAAATAACTTGGCCCTGATGAAGGAGCCATATTTCCAACTAACCAATACCTCCCATCCTTGCAAATTTCTCAGTCCTCAAGAGGACAACCCTCATCGAGCATGCAACAGAGAATTGGCACCCTCCTTATGGTTGAAGAAGAAAGAGAATAGGCTAGGAGAAAGTTTGCATCCCATCAACAAATAGTTAAAAAATGGTTTGATAACATAAGGCAGGGAATAAAAACATTGAGGTAGGAGACTTAGTTCTCAAGTGGGATAAAAATAATGAGCCAAAAGGGAAACATTCAAATTTCCAAAATCTATGGCTTGGACCTTTTCATATTGCTGAGAATATTGAGGTAGGCACCTATCGTCTGCAAAACCTTAAGGGTGAGATTGAATCTCTTCCCATCAATGACCAAGCCCTGAAATGCTTATTTTCATATTTGTCCTGAAGACAGTCTCTTATATTATGTTTAGCTATATTTCTTTTCATTTTCGCTTTGATTGGTTTTCAATTTTTAATTTATCTTTCCTTTTTTCCTGATTTGATTTTCTTGTTTTGATTACTTTTGATTACAAGTGCGACCACAAGGGTGTTTTTTGTTAAACTTGTGGTGTAATTTGTGAGACCCAGGTCTCCAACTCTCAGTTTTAAATTTTGAAGACCAATTAATGGAAGTCTTACTAGACCCAAGACTTCAATGCATGAATAATTCGCATTTATGTACACAAATCACTCAAGGATAAAACAAGTCACTTACCTCTTGCCCAGGGAATACCCGGGGAAATGGAACATAGAAAAGTATGACTGATACCCTAGACAAAGAAAATTTAGTTCTCATACTGTTCAGGAAGGACAAGAAAAAATAAGTATAAGGTTTTGATCCTCCAACAAGAAATAGATAGCCTCCTCCCTAGTTCGTTTCTGGCACATATCCAACAAATACAAACATAAAATAATAAGTCGGAATGTATAATAAGGGAGGGTATGCATACATCTTCGTTGGGGCTATGGACGTTCGCTAGCAGGGGAGAAAGGTCTATGATATCAGGGTGACTCCGTCAGGGCTATGGACACTCACTGGCAACGGAGCAACACCATGGTGAAGTTCTTAAACTTTGGAAAAATCATAACACCATGTATTTCTAACAAACTTGAGTTCCAACTCAATTATCGACAAGTAGGTATAAGTCATCGGTTTAATGGAAAGAGGCATGGAATCAAGTGAATCCCCATGAGTGGTCGACGAAAATGTCCCCTTAGGTTATATGTATACATACTTTTGGAATCATCCATGGGTTATTGTATCAATTTGATAACCAACCCCAAAAAACTCTATCAATATCATTAAGGGAGGAATAGAAAGTCTCACTTCTACCAACGAATCGCCATTTGTTGAGCACTCAACACACCCTTAAAATTTTCAATTTTCAGTACCATTTTTCCTTTTAATCATTTTTCACCTTCTGCTTTTGGTTTTACATAGGTTGCATATTTTTCATTTGTCAAGTTTATTCATTTCTATTTCTTTTATTTGCATCTAAAAAATCGATAAAATCCAAAAAGATCTCATGTTTTTCATAAGGGAAGATAAACAAAACACACTTAATGATTTTCCTAAAGTCGTTGTTAAAAGCGGAGTTTTTCAATGCCCGATGGTTACTTCTCGAGTATGCCAACACCGATCAACATCAGGGTCGGCTAAACCAACACGTATGTTAAGCTGCGCAATATATCCTAGAGAACATCGACGTCGATCAACATCGGGCATCAGCCAAGTCAGGGAACAAATGCACGAATGCCCAGCTCAGTCGTAAAAGTTCCAATGCCGATAGTATCAGGGGTAGACGATGTCAACAGAAAAACATACGTCGGAAAATCCAAGAGTTATTCATCGACGTCGATAGACATCAAGCATCAACACCCAATGTTGTACACAGGAAAACATGCAAAGAACGAGGCTAGTTCCAATCATCGATAGACATCGACGTCGATAGAATGAGAAGACAAAAACTACCCTTTATCATGTGCTTCTCCCCTTGCCAATGCCCGATCAGAAAATATTGATAAAAAATCTGGGTTGTTCATCATTTCTCTCCAAATATCTCCAAATTAAATCTGGACCATCCATCTATAGATTTCCGATCTACAGGCCTTTCGATAATATCGATTGATTTATAAATGCCACGTCTACACCTCTATCAAGTCACATACGCGAAAAAATTTATTCCTTCATCTCTGTTGGGATAGATGATTTAACTGCGTGTAAGTCACTAAAGCCTTGAGCAAACGAAATACCCGACTCCTGATCTCAAATTTCGCTACGAGCCAATTAACGACCGTTTGAAATCCCCGATAGACCAACCCAATGTCTGTTAACTCTAAAAGATCGCATAGACGACATAAGCAATCAATGAATATCCATAGTAGATATTTTGCACTCAAGGATGACGAGCTCGGATGGGATGGCTAGTAGTTATTTATTTGAATGAGTTTGTCAATGGTTTTCATAACTCACACAAAACTATTTAAATTTTCTCACAATGGCTCGTGACTGATCAAGTTTCTCTTAGGAACTAAGCTATGCCACATTCCTCGCAAATCTCGGGACCGATAAGTGCTCGAACCAGGGACAAATCTTCGCGCGTAGGTATTTATGGTAATTTCTTTGCCTTTGAAATTTTTGATATGATGGAATCTAATTTTAGTTATTGTGTTGCAGGAAAAATTCCTCCCCGATGACTAGTGACTCATCGATCACCACAGACCCTGAAGGGAGGGAGTGAGGAAGTCGGGGAGGCTTCCAGCTCGGCTACTAAGAAACTGGATTTTTCCCCCAAGGACGAACTGGTGATCAAAATGTATTAGAAGAAGCCGCTGAACACACCTCCACTCTTGAAGGATACAGAAACTAGCAAGGAATCTAAGGTACTCCTCCCAACCTGGATTGATTTGTATGACAAAATTCACCACGATGATTTCCAAGAATTCACTCCTCATAGTGACCCAGAGGTGAGGATATTAGATGACCAAATGTTCCAAAATATCAAACACTCTTCATTATATATGGTGGCATCTAGGACCCCTTTTTTACCATGTATTGAAACCTTAGAATGGATCATCCACCATACCAATGCAGAGAAATTCATGATAAACAATCAAGATGGAGAATGTATAAACGTTTTCTTACCAACAAAGGTGAGCACATATTATAAAATTAAGGATGTCGAGGTCAATATCAACAAGGATTTTGTTGTTGTGTTCTATGAATGCCATAACACCAGTCAATTACTAGCATCTTGGTGGAGGGAAGACAAGAAGTTTGTGAACGGATCCTTGGGATGGTACAATATAGTGAACCTTAGGGAACCCTATGTATTTTTGATGGCCCTAATCTGTCGACTATACGGGGAAAAGGACTACTCCAAGTTCTCTGAGGCATGGATGCCTCTAGCTTACAAAGTGGCTCTATCTAGGAGCATTTTCAATTAGGGAGCCATTATTTATAAACAATTAAGCATTAGGATAGATGTTGTACAGGAA
Organism: Picea glauca; assembly: GCA_000966675.3. Lineage (NCBI taxonomy): Eukaryota > Viridiplantae > Streptophyta > Pinopsida > Pinales > Pinaceae > Picea > Picea glauca. Next base: position 106,926 of record JZKD02S1695041.1, on the reverse strand, counting down.
TTTTTGGATACAGATTTGAGAAAAATCCCAAGTATGGAGGAGATGCACAGTAACAGAAGAAAGAAGAGAACAAAAATGTGAAGTGTGCAGTAAAGGCTCATTCAGGATAAGCGCACGCAGTAAAGGCATACTTAGTAGTGAATAAGAAGACATAACAAGAGAATAAATCATGAGAATAAATCCAGGAAACAAAGCGAGCGAAAAGGAAGGACAACAGTCAGGAATGAAAAAGCAACATGTAGGCGGAAAAGTAGGAAAAGCACGATCGAAAAACAAGTCAACACAAGTTGTAATGAGTCATAGTGAGTTTTCATAGGATTTTGGGATGAACGAATAAGGTTTTGAGCCCTAATTATCATGTATAAATATGTAATGGGTCTGGCAGAATAGGGGTTCTCTTGGGTTGGTTGGTTGTTCATGAGTCATTGGGTTTTTGTTGTTTTTTGTAGGTTTAGTAGGTGATGAGTTGAGAAAGAGAGACTATATCCAAGTGTGTAAGTATAGTTGCAAAGAGAGAGAGGCTTGCACTGCAGAGCGGCTAGGTGGGAAGGGGACTGATGATGATGGATCTATTGTAGCAAAGTGCACAACTTAAGATAATTGCATAAAGAAGAATAATAATGAAGCCAGTCATTGTGGACGTAACCCAAAGTTGGGTGAACGACATTAAATTATGTGTTGAATGTATGTTTATGTGATTATTCATTACTATTTTGTTTTTGAATCCTTAGATATAGCTCTTTTTATGTTATGATGGTGTGCATTAAGAAGCAAGGGCTCAATAACTGGGTTAGATAGTAATTTCCATTACAATAGCGTTGTATAAGTGAATTTATGAACTAATAAAGGATTAATAGTTACAGAATATTGCACATGGAGTAAATAAGCAATAAGGAACATGTCGATGGCCTCACATCCCCTCACACCTATAGAAACTTGGTTCCTGCAGTCCCAGTAGATACCTTGGGTGAGACTTTGCCTGTGCACACGTGATGTCGAAAGGGGCGGTATCTGAAGGGTTTTGTTGGTTAGATAACTTGAACCTAGGGTCTTACAATTGCGCACCAACAAATGGTTTTGTTTCCGAGACTCGAAATCTATAGTTGAGGTAATGTTTTGGAGGCCAACTAAAAAAGAGATCACCGAATGGCTAGAAAGGAAGGAATGAGAATTCACCCAAAGAGAGAATAGAACCCTCGGATGAGAAACAAACAATGGATGCAAATATATGTGTACATAGAACTGCATGAGATTTTCTTTGGTGAATTTCCAATTATTTTGAATGAGTGGTTAGAAATATTAGTGGAGAACATTGGAAGGTACTAAACAACTACGTCGAGGAACTAGACTCCTGATTTGGTAAGACAGTTGAATTCGGTAAGAAATAATACTTCTCGCGCAATTGATTTCTGGTTAGACAACATCTTGGGGGGCTATATCACGAAATTATTTTTATATGGTACACAATCATACAATGTCACGGAAAGGGATTTCTTCAAGGGTCTGTGTGGAAGGTTTATGAAGTCAATGTGTTCCTGGATAAATATGTTGTTGTGCGAAAAGTGTGTGATGATGATGGAATATGATTGCTAAGGGGTTCCGTGCACATAGGGAAACTAGGGGATGACTAGGGGATATTATGAAGGTAGTAAAGAATGAAGAGAGGGATAAACAAGGAAGGGAAGGAATGAGGATGCAGAGAGATGAAGAAGGTATATCTGAAGGAGAAGATGAGTTTGTAGTGCTGCACAGTGGAGGAAGGTACAAGAGGTTGAAGATTAGCATTGAGAAAGGAGATTCGCGTAGTGAGTGTGAGTGGAGAGGACCTTGCACAGTATTCTAGATTGTCAAGGTACCGTGCACAAAAGACGAGAAAGAGGAGTCTCTGTTCAGTCCCATAATAGAAGAGCCAATAAGTCCTACACATGTTGGATCCTGCATCGAATCCACGACCTCGTGTGCATCACTAAGATCAGAGGTGATAGTTGAGGATTTTTCAAAAGAACTTATAGTCAGCAGGGGAAGTCAGAATAGTGGTATTCAGAGTAGTGAGAGTAGTGCATCAAACCAGAGTAGTGAAGCAATGCGTCAAGTCAAAGCAGTGGAAGTAGTGCGTCAAGTCAGAGTTAGCTTGTATCACGGAGGGGACGAAATGCATAGAACAAAATGGTAGGATGATGCCACACATTGAGACTTCCTGAGTTTCTAGGAAGTTGGACCGAAGGACCATGAACAACATCTATTTGTATGTGAAACCATATGGGCTGCAAAGAATGTCCAAGATGAGGCTGCGAATATTGTGCAGTTGGCAACGACATTTAGATGCCACACACTAGTATGGTACATGAAACTACAGAGTACCACACTAACATGACAAGAAATGACTCTAGCAGAAATTAGACAAGCATTGTTGAAAGAATTCAAGAAACCAAAATTGGAGTCGCAGTACATTACAGAGTTGAAGGAGATTAAGCAAGTACAGACTGAGTCAGTTTGGGATTTTGATCAAAGGTTTAAGGATGTGATGGGTAGATTGGCATTCCATATTCTTCCAAAACAACACAGGGAATGGTTTATTGCAGGACTATTGCCACACATTAATTGTTCGTTGATACAACAAAAGGTTATGTCGTCGCCTGAAGCTTTGGACATAGCGATGAAGTTGGAAGAATCTCTTGTAGTAGATGGTGGGAGAATGGTGCAGGGCTAGACGCAATTATCTTCCTTGAATATTCAATTGGAAGAGCTTACAAAAGGAAAGGAGAAGTGGGAACAAGTCTGGTGTACCAAGTGTAGGACTGAAGGTCACCATAAGGATGAATGCCCCGCTTTTGTGTAGTATTTAGAAAATAGAGCACCAAACCCACTACCAGGAGGGGGATACTATGAGATATGTAAGAAATGGGGACATCACCCACATGATTGTCCATTGCTGCAAAAATACCAAACTATGCCAAGAAATTTATTCTGTACATTTTGCAAATCAATATGACATGAAGAGAAGGATTGTCGCGCATTCGATTTGATGAGAGAGAACACTTCGGATATGTACATAATTCAGGAGGAGACTGATGCGATAGAAGGAGAAGGTCCACAGTATAACAATTAGAGAGGATTTAATCAAGGAAACCGAGGAGAATTTAGAAGAGGTCAAGGCAGAGGGAACTATGGAAGAGGAGGAAGAGGACCAATAATATGTCACAATTGTAATCAACCAGGACACTTAGCTCGTGACTGCCGAAATCCTTGCACATATTATAGATAATTAGAGCATGCAACAGAAGATTGTCCGCAATTACTTGCGAAGTGGCAGGCATGGGGAAATTAGCATCAAAATCCAAATCATAATGTCCAGAAGATATCAATGGAGATACGGGATGAAGGGCCCAAAATATTAGTCGTCACGCGTGGAGGAGCTAGGACAGGGATTGATGTGATGATTGGAGGAAGGAGGGTTGAGAAATGGGTAAAGAAATTCGTAGGGCCTATGTCGACATATAACCCACAACAAGAAAGAGAGACATACAAGCAGACAAGAAAGGAGATATTAGGACCATATTGGATATCATCGACATCATCTGCACCCCCTCTGGTTGACATGCCTCCAGTCTATGATCGTACTATATTAGAAGGGCCACTTGAGAAGGTAAGTACAATGGGAGAATTTTTGAAAAGTTTTTTAGAATTGATAAAATGTGAAACTGCGTTGAATACATTATGTAGACTGATTGATCACTGTGCACAAGAAAGGGAAGTTCCAACCACACAAAGGGTAGTAAATCAGGTGTTTCGCAAGAAGAGGACCAATGGGGATTTCAGACTAAGTGCACTGATTGGAGAATACGATGTGGGCAATGTCATGTTAGACTTAGGTTTTGATGTGAATGTCTTACCAAAGAAAACATGGGAAAGGATGGGGAAACCCAAGTTGATTCGGTTTCCTATTCAGCTAAGACTGGAAAACTAACACAAGACAGTACCAATTGGCCGATTGATAGGGGTACCTGTGAACAAGGTTACCAGAACCAGACCGGTCATTGAACTGGTCGACCCAAAAAACCGAAACCAGAAAAAAGCCAAAAACAACTAGTTCAAAAAACCGGTCACTAAAAATACATAAAATATTCAAATTTTGAAAAAAAACATACATATTCATGTGCATCCATGTGAATCCAAACCAATATACAAAAATTCGCAAATTTTCTCATATATATATAACAAGTAACATTGTATAAAACCAAAATAGCACTAACAGTAAGTGGCAAGTGCACTCCATAGTCATATGATTATCTGGATTCTGAATCAAAATACATCATCAAAAAGGCTCTAAATAGCCTATAAAGTCCAAACATAACTCTAGAGTCTAGGCTAGAAGCTAGAGAGTAGAGACTACACAATCTAATAGTCTGAATATGAATACTGAAACTCAGACTCGGACTAAGACTCAGACTCAGAGTCATCATCTACACCCTCAACATGAGTAGACTCAACAGGGGGATTTCGAGCCTGGCTTGATTCCCTTGGTCCAGAAGGCAAAGATACAGTTGCAACATCAGTGCACACATTCTCTTGATGTGTATGGGGATCCAAATCCATCCAAGAAAGGTCTTCATTGTCAAAAGTTGTTGGATGACTTGATGAGTCTCTTTCTTTTTTTATTTTTATTTTTAAATTTGCAAATCCCCTCAGGACCATGCCCGACGGACAAGTACCATTTGGACTGGTACACATGGGGAGATGATCAGTTCGAACCTCCATGGGACTGAAGAGCCCACCAGATGGATACTGAGACCCCATCAGGGGGCAGAGACAGGACGGTGGTTGATCAGGGTTTTGCACCGGAGAAGAAGAGGACGTTCCATCAGAGGCACTTTGGCAGAGCCCGGCCTAGGGGGATTGACCCACTTCCAGTGAAACCTTTTCCCTAGATGGCCCAGGACGTCACCTATGGGCTCATGATGTCACCTTAAGCATGTGGCAGTTTGACAGGGCAGTTGGCACGTGTGGCATGATGGAGAGGCCCAAAGAGGGCTAACGTTTTGCTCTTTATTGCTACATTTTCCCTAAAAAGGGGCTAATGTCTCCCTTAGATGGGGTGATGTCTCACTTGCAGCTCAATTAGCGCTTTAATTTGACAATTTAATGTAAAAACAGTATTATTTTGGTATTATGGCCTTGTCGGCCTTTTTATGACCCAAAAAGTAAAATTAGGTCATTGATACAATATATATTGAGGGTTTTGACTCTCATTTTATTATCATCTTTCACTCACCACTTGGTGAGGTTTGAAATTTGTGCCCTGGTATCCCCGATCTCTAGGGATAACTAGGAGATCATGTCTCGAGGCCCACAGGTCCTAGACATGGAGTACCGAGAGCAAGATTGACCTGAGCATGGCCCTGGAGGGCCCATCCTTATTCTTCTTCGCCAAACTTGTCCTATCAGCAGCAGCAGCTTCCATCACCATCGGCTTGGACTTGCATCAGAGAAGACTCTTGCTCCATGAGGTAATTGGTCCAAGGTATCATGGTATGT
>JZKD02S1695041.1:87757-99336 GCA_000966675.3 Picea glauca | reverse complement strand
TCTTTAGATTTTGATCCTCCTGAGATCTTGCCCTTACTTTTGACTCCATAATACCCTAAGGCACTGGTTTTCTCTCCAACGTTGAGCTTGTTGTGCAAAAACAATCTTTCAAAACACTCAAATTTGAAACCCTAACTAACCCTAACGTCTTCTAACCTAGCAATAAAATGATGACGTCATGCCTTAATTAAGCTTTTGTTGATAGAAAATACTATGGCTTGGTCATCCAGTGATAGACATTGATATATTGGTGATCTTCATTGGCTAAATTGCAAAACATTGACCTTCTTGTCTATCATACTAACCCTAGAAGAAGTTGACGTCATCTCTAGCATACCTGAAGCAACAACTCCTTGTATGTGAGCAATTAATGATATTCAATGCATTGATTAATTTAAGGATTGATTATTTTCATTAGATGCTATGATGTTCCAGTGTTTATTGACAAAGTAAGATTATATGCCATTGTCATTATTGCAAACATTGACTTCGTCAATATTTACTGTTGTTTATGCTCATGTACATTAAAAATTGATAGTCATTAATTAATGAAGTGTTAACCACTATTGCATGTACTAGTGTCATTGTTGTCTTGTCTCGCAAGCAGGTGCCTCTTCTGTGGCTTTTCTTCATTTGACTATCTTCTTGGCGGTAATTTGTGAAGGGTAAACTATCCTTAATCCTTTGAGCTCTTTCCTTTCAAAACCCCAGATTGCCAAGGACGTCTCCCTTGGGCTTAGCCACCCTAACTAGAAAGGACCTCCCCATTGTGGTGACATTGGTTGGGGTAGGTCCCTGTTACGCCAGTTTGACCTTCATCCCATAGCCTTAAGATCTCAACTACAAACTGAGCGATAACACGCCCCATTTGGGTTATTGGTTGATTTGAGGAAGGCGCACTTGTTGAAGGAAGAGATTTTTGGCATTCTATGGTATTTTTCTTGAAGGAAGGTGTTACAACTAGGGTTTGCATGATTATTTTCTTGATGATTTGTAAGTATTTTTCTGCAAAACTTCTTCATTGAATGGTTGTAGTTTAATTTCTTGCATCTATTTATAAATATTGTTGAATCAAAACCCTAGGGGACAAACACACAAGTAGGTCGTTGTCTCATGTCCCCTGATAGAAAAACTTTTAGCCATTGAAGGAGAAGAAGAGAGCCTAGCCATAGCTACACTCCTTTTTCTTCTTCCCTTAAGCTAGTTGTACCTTTTGACTTCAAGAGGAAGAGGATGTCGCAGGCCTAGTTTATCTACACCTAAGGCCGTTTTCTTTTAGGGTTTGATGAAAGATCCTTTCCTTAGCAACACTCTCCCTCTTTAAACCCTCTTGTCTTGACTTTGCTTTTCATTTGAGCTAGTTGTTTGTCGGGAAGGAGGAGAGAGCACAAGGCCTTGTTTTAGCAACACCGGAGTGAGCCTCTCTCCCCTAGGGTTATGATTTTGGAGCCTTGCTTTAGCAGCACTTCAAAACTTATCCCTCTAGTCGTTTAAAATCTCTTCTCCTTCAACTTTTGCGTTCTTCACCTATGACTCCATTAACCCTAAGGCACTAATCTAAGACCTCCAACGTTGAAGTAGAATTGGATCCAAACAGTCTTAAAATTCTATTGAATTGAAACCCTAACTGCACTAACCATAACCTACTAACCCTAAGTTGTTGACGTCACCCTTGGTTATTTCATCTTGATGCAACAACGTTTCATCTTATCAGCAATTGAATGGTTGTTGAAGGCATTAATTGAGTTAAGAAGTGATTTTTCATATTGAATGTTGTATCATTCTAATATTTATTGGTGAAGTGACATTACTGCTATTGTTATCTTGTAAACATTGACTTCCTCAACATTTACTTTCAAATTGCTCATATTGAATATCAGATAGTCATTGATTTATATGAAGTACTAACCAAGATTGCACGTATCAGCTTCCTTGATGTATTGTCTCAGGCAGGTGCTTTTCTTTTCTTTGGTTCTACTCTATTATTGGTTGTTTAGCCGGGACTATCTGATCGACGGTAATCTGTGAAGGGGAACTTCGTCTTTGTATTGTTAGCCTTTGCCCTTTCAAAACTCTAGGTTACCGGGGATGTCTCCCCTAGGCCTAGCCTCCCTAAATAGAAAGAACCTTCCTATTGTAATGACATTGGGTGGGGAAGGTCCCTGTTTTGCCAGTTTGACCTACTATCCTTAGCCTTTCTTGTGTCTACAAATTGTGCGATAACATTTTGGTGCCGCTGTCGGGGAACACTGAGTCATTTCTCCTCAAACGACAAATCTTTTCGGTAAGCCTTGCCTCAAGAGCCTTATCTTACAAGCTTACCTGGCGACTTCACTAGGGTGTTTTCCCTATTTCTTTGATAGTTTCAAGAAAACTATCTAGCAACTCCACTAATGACGAAGCCAACAATGACTTCACAATGGGATCCCGGGAATTACAAGCCTTTAGACATGAGCAAAATCCTGGGATACCCACGACAAATGCCCTCGATGGAAGGAAGATGGCTCCCTAGATTCATTGGTAGCAATGGGGAAAGAGCTGACTTTCATATGAATGATTTTTATTCTTATTTTGGACTCCATCCTGTTGATGATGATGCCGAAGATGTAGTGATGAAAATTTTTCACACCACTCTTCACGGGAATGCTAAAAAATGGTATGATGATCTTCCCGATGCTAGCATCACCTCCATGAACCAGCTAGAAGAAGTCTTTCTCAAAGAATGGGGGATAAAATTGGAAGAGATCCAAACATTGCTAAAAAGACTCCAGTGCGCAAAACAAGCTAAAAATGAGACTATTTGGAACTTTCGAAATAGATTTGAGGGTTTGTTTTACCAACTTCCTAGGGGCCACTACCCTGCGGACAAGGACCTTGTGTATCTCTTTACCAATGTACTCTTGGTGCATTTGGGGTTTCTCCTGAGTAAAAAGAATCCAAAGACACTCCATGAAGTTGGTGACATGGCCTTACAAATTGAGGAAAACATTTTCTTGTCCAGAATAAAACACATTTTTTCCCTAGGAAGCGAAATAAATGATTATGAACATACCTCAGGTACTCTCAATTTGGAGAAGTTGGTTTCCCTTGAAACTTCTACTGCTAATTTTCAAGAAGAAGGGAAACAAGTTATTGACCAACAGAAAACTAAGAGGAAAGCTCTTGATGAGGTTTTCCAAGAGCAAGGGATCATTGAAAACGCAGCAGAGGAGCTGAAACCTGAACAAGGCAATAAAAAATCAACATGTGCTCCTCCTCCTGATGAAGCAGTCCACAAGCTTTTTTCACCTACACAACAACAAGACGATGAGGTTAGTTTCTTCCCTTTTCAAGATTTCGATGATACTTTGTTCCTTGATTCAGAGAGTAAAGGAGAAATGGAATCCCCGAACGAAGTAAATATTCATTGTTGTACTCTTGAAGACAAAGGGGCAATCCATGAGGATGAAGCAATAACGCATGCTGGAAACACCAAAGTCCTCGAAACTCCTGCACAAGAAGAAATAGTAAGTTATCCTCCTCCCCAAAATTTTGATAATTTTCTACCTCGTGATTTAGAGGAGGAGATGGATCAGCATATGAGTGTTTTCAATCCTCCATGCTATGATACTGATACTGATATAGTTGATGCTGATGAGTTCATACATGTTGGAAGACGTAAATGGCATGTAATCCTCCCTTTATGATATTGAGAATCATTCCCAACTGTTGCCTTTACAGTTATCACGACAGATTATCTTTGATTTTGACCAGTGGCAACAGGGAGGTGATATATTTACCGATGCTCCCCAAACGCCCAAGGTTGACCTAGTACCATGTTTTCCTGATGATTTTTTATCTCACCTTGAGTGTTTTGAAGAGTATTCCTCTGAGCACTTGGATTCATTCTATGTAGAAGATTATCAACCACCACTGTGCTCGATTTTTTATGGGAGTAAGAACATTGTTTGCCTAAAGAAGGATTCTTGTGACCTTTTTCTCCAGCCACCTGTTATTACTTTATCCTGCTATTTCATTAAAGGTGTAGTTGGTAATTGTGGCTTCTGCATTGAGTTTCCTCTGAAGCAAACCCGAGAATCCAAGGGTTGGTTGAAAACTACAGATTTCAGTCTATCATCTTAGATTTTCAATTTTCCCTTGAGGATTTGCCAGTCATCTGATACATCTTTGTCAATCCCTTCCCAGACCTCAAAGTATGAGAACGTCCTAGGTAGCCAGTTTGCCGACCCTTTGAGTCAATGTTCCGAACCTTGGACTTTTCATGACCCCTTCCTGAAGTGGGTTGAGTACTTTCCTCCAAGATTAACTCGCCATAATTTATCCCTCCCACCCGCCTCCATGAGTTAGAATTTGTAATTTTCGATGATATGATATATACTCTAAATCATGAAATTTTTGTGCTTGATTTATCACTATTTTGGTTTATGATGAAGCACAAAGGCAGGTATTGTGGGACATTACTGGATTGGCTACACTGGTCGTTTGACTACATCGAACATCAAGCCAATAGGTAAGTAAAGGTAGGTACTTTGCTTTACACTCGCATATTGATTGTTTTACTTTAGTATATATATATATATATATGTGTGTGTGTGTGTGTGTGTGTGTGTGTGTGTGTGTGTGTGTGTTGGGGTGGCATTACCACCCCAATCTTGTTACTGATACCCCTATCGAGATTGAGTAGGTCTGCAGGTTATGCCTGAGATGTTGAGGTTCTCATGCGCTCTACGGTGAGCACATGTCCCCGAGTTGGAGCCAGATGTTATCCCCGATTTTTAGGGATAACTAGGAGATCATGTCTCGAGCCCCACAGGTCCTAGACATGGAGTACCGAGAGCAGAATTGACCTAAGCATGGCCCTGGAGGGCCCATATTTTTCTTCTTCCATCATCTTTGTCTTGTCAGCAATAACAACATCCATCACCATCAGCTTGGTCTTGTATCAGAAGAGGTTCTTGCTCCATAAGGTAATTGGTTCAGGTATCACGATATGTGTCACTTTTGATCATTGAAACCTTTAAATATATGCATTTGATTCCTTTTATCTGTAACAACTGCTTGGATCTTACATTCGCCCACTTGACCATGCTTGGGGAAATTGACAGGGTGCCCTAGCAAGCCTGTGCCCATAGGTCTTGGTTTGCCACTTGGGGGAATTATGAAAAGCCATCGTCCGCTCCCATCATAGCACCACTGTTTCATCTTATCTCCCGCTCATTTATCCCATTCCCCTTGTTTGGGCATTGGTTTGACCTATTTGTAGGATTGCACCTTATCTCATGGGAAGAAGGGGCTAAAGGCCCAGAAGGTAAAAGCAGCTGGTAAAAGACAAAAGCCTAAAAATGAAACCTCGAGATGCTTTGCCCAGGGATCCCCGAGAAGGCAATAAAAGGCCTCTCAACAAGAAACAAGAGGGACCCTAAAAATAACAAACAAGACCTAGTCAAAGGATAGGGGGTCTCATCACGAGCCAGCCTATCAGGTTCATGGGTACCTAACAGTATGACATTGCCACAATCTGGTTACCACGCCAAGGTAGTGACCTTTGGTTGCATGGCCAAGGGAAAGGGGGTCTCATCACGAGCCAGCCTTCTCATCTTTGTGAAAGTACTTGTGTGTAACACTGTCAGCTCTAGTCACCATGCCAAGGCAGTGTCCTCTGGTTAACTCTTGAATAAAAAGAAAAGGAAGAATAAAAAAAGCAAATAAAAGAATAAAGGCAAGAACAGGCTTGGAAAAAATGCATCCATGACAGGTACAGCTCGCCTTCTACAAAGGCACCCACAGATAACATCATGCATCCTTGGCTCTCACTTCACCCACATGTCTGGACATCCCCTAGACACATCACCTCACTTATATGGCTTGGATGAAATCCTCCTGGAAACTCTCCTTTTCTTGTGGATACTAGCCCAATAGGACGTCTTGTCTTTTTCTCCAATCTTGTATTGCAGGTTTTTGTAATGTCTTTGAGCTACTGACTGATATATTAGGGGTTTTATGCATATGTTTAATAATATTGATGATGAAAAGTGATTGACATTGCTATGATCCATGTGACTGATGAGCCCATGGAGGGCGTAGCTTTTGATGTGCAGGACCATGCCCGACGGACAGGTACCATTTGGACCGGTACACATGGGGAGATGATCAGTTCAGACCTCCATGGGGCTGAAGAGCCCACCAGATGGATGTTGAGACCCCATCAGGAGGCAGAGATAGGACGGTGGTTGATCAGGGTTTTGCACCAGAGAAGAAGAGGATGTTCCATCAGAGGCACTTTGGCAGAGCCCGACCTAGGGGGATTGACCCACTTCCAGTGAAACGTTTTCCCTCTATGGCCCAGGACGTCACCTATGGGCTCATGACATCATCTTGAGCATGTGGCAGTTTGACAGGGCAGTTGGTACGTGTGGCATGATGGAGAGGCCCAAAGAGGGCTAACGTTTTGCTCTTTATTGCTACATTTGCCCTAAAAAGGGGCTAACGTCTCCCTTAGAAGGGGTGGCGTCTCACTTGCAGCTCAATTAGGGTTTTAATTTGACAATTTAATGTAAAATCAGTATTATTTTGGTATTATGGCCTTGTCGGCCTTTTTATGACCTAAAAAGTAAAATTAGGTCATTGATACACTATATATTGAGGGTTTTGACTCTCATTTTATCATCATCTTTCACTCACCACTTGGTAAGGTCTGAAATTTGCACCCCATTTGGGTTATTGGCTGATTTGAGGAAGGCACACTTGTTGAAGGAAGAGATTTTTGGCATTTTATGGTATTTTTCTTGAAGGTGTTACAACTAGGGTTTGCATGATTATTTTCTTAATGATTTGTAAATATTTTTCTGCAAAACTTCTTGATTGAATGGTTGTAGTCTAATTTCTTGCATGTATTTATAAATATTGTTGAATCAAAACCCTAGGGGACAAACACACAAGTAGGTCATTGTCTCATGTCCCTTGATAGAAAAAAATTTAGCCATTGAAGGAGAACAAGAGAGCCTAGCCATAGCTACACTCCTTTTTCTTCTTCCCTTAAGCTAGCCGTACCTTTTGACTTCAAGAGGAAGAGGACGTCCCAGGCCTAGGTTATCTACACCTCGGGTTGTTTTCTTTTAGGGTTTGATGAAAGAGCCTTGCCTTAGCAACACTCTCCCTCTTTAAACCCTCTTGTTTTGACTTTACTTTTCATTTGAACTAGTTGTTTGTCGGGAAGGAGGAGATAGCATGAGGCCTTGCTTTAGCAACACCGGAGTGAGCCTCTCTCCTCTAGGGTTATGATTTTGGAGCCCTGCTTTAGCAGCACTTCAAAACTTATCCCTCTAGTCCTTTAAAATCTCTTCTCCTTCAACTTTTGTGTTTTCACTTCCATTAACCCTAAGGCACTGATCTAAGACCTCCAGCGTTGAAGTAGAATTGGATCCAAACACTATTAAAACTCTATTGAATTGAAACCCTAACTGCACTAACCCTAACCTACTAACCCTAAGTTGTTGACATCACCCTTGGTTATTTCATCTTGATGCAGCAACGTTTCATCTTATCAGCAATTGAATGGTTGTTGAAGGCATTAATTGAGTTAAGAAGTGATTTGTCATATTGAATGATGTAGCATTCCAGTATTTATTGATGAAGTGACATTACTGCTATTACTATCTTGTAAACATTGACTTCGTCAACATTTAATTTCAAATTGCTCATATTGAATATCAGATAGTCATTGATTTATGTGAAGTACTAACCAAGATTGCACGTATCAATTTCCTTGTTGTATTGTCTCAAGCAGGTGCTTTTCTTTTCTTTGGTTATACTCTATTATTGGCTGTTTAGCCGGGACTATCTGATCGGCGGTAATCTGTGAAGGGGAACTTCGTCTTTGTGGTGTTAGCCTTTGCCCTTTCAAAACTCCAGGTTACCGGGGAGGTCTCCCCTAGGCCTAGCCTCCCTAAATAGAAAGAACCTCCCCTTTGTGGTGACATTGGGTGGGGAAGGTTCATGTTTCGCCAGTTTGACCTACTACTCCTTAGCCTTTCTTGTGTCTACAAACTGTATGATAACAGGTACCTAGCAGTATGACATTGCCAACAGCTGGTTACTTTGCTAGGGCAGTGACTCTTGGTTGCATGGCCAAGGGAAACGGGGTCTTATCACGAGCCAGCCTTTCATTTCTGTGAAAGTACTTGTGGGTAACGCTTCCACCACTGGTCACCACACCAGGGCAGTGTCCTCTAGTTAGCTCTTGAAAAAAAAGAAAAAGAAAAGCAATAAAAAAATAAAAGAATAAAGGCAAGAATGGGCTTGGAAAGAGTGCATCTATGACAAGTACAACTCGTCTTCTACAAAGGCACCCACAGACAACACATTGCATCCTTGGCCCTCATTGCACCCACATGCTTGGACTTCCCTTAACCACATCACCCACTCACATGGTTTTGATAAGGTTTTCTTCTAGGAACTCACCTTTTCCGATGGACACTAGCCCAATAGAATGTTTTGTTTTTTCCTCCAGATTTGTATAGCAGGCTTGTGTAATGTCTTTGAGCTATTGACAGATGTGTTAGGGATTCTATGCATATGTTTAATAATATTAATGATGAGAGGTGATTGACATTGCTATGATCCCTGTGACTGATGAGCCCATGGAGGGTGTAGCTTTCGATGTGCAAGACCATGCCCAACGGACAGGTACCATTTGGATTGGTACACATAGGGAGATGATCAGTTTGGACCTCCATGGGGCTGAAGAGCCCACTAGATGGATGTTGAGACCCCATTAGGGGGCAGAGACAGGGAAGAGGATGATCAGAGACTTTGCACCAGAGGAGAGAACGTTCCACCAGAGGCACCCCGACACTGCTTGGCCTAGGAGGATTGACCCACTTTTAGAGGGGCGTTGGCTCTAGATGGCCTAGGACGTCACCATGAGGCTTATGACATCATCATGAGCATGTTGGGAAATGGACGAGGCAGTTGCCATGTGTGGCATCTTGGAGGAGCCTAATGAGGGCTAACTTGCTTCAGGAGGCTACATTTTCCCTGAAGCAAATTAGCCCTTGTTATCCCCAATTTCTAGGGATAACTAGGAGATCATGTCTCGAGGCCCATGGGTTCTAGACATGGAGTACCAAGAGCAGGATTGACCTGAGCATAGCCTTGGAGGGCCCATCTTTCTTCTCTTTCATCAGACTCGTCTTGTCAACAGTAGTAGCATCCATCACCTTCGGCTTGGACTTGTATCGGAGAAGGCTCTTGCTCCATGAGGTAATTGGTCCAAGTATTATGGTATGTGTCACTTTTGATCATTATAACCTTTATATATATGCATCTAATTCATTTTATTTCTGACGACTGCTTGGATCTTACATTAACCCACTTGACCATGGTTGGGGGGATTGACAGGGTGTCCTAGCAAGCCTGTACCCATAGGTTTTGGTTTGCCACCAAGGGGATTTCTGAAGAGCTATCGTCCGCTCCCATCATATTATCACTTTTTCATCTTATCTCCCGCTCATCTGCCCCATTCCCCTAGTCCGGACATTAGGATGATATGTTTGTAGGGTTGCACCTTATCTCGTGGGAAGAAGGGGCTAAAGGCCCAGAAGGTAAAAGCAGCTGGTAAACAATAAAAGCCATAAAAATGAAACCTAGAGATGCCTCACCCAGGGATCCCTGAGAAGGCAATAAAAAGCTTCTCAACAAGAAACAAGACGGACTCGAAGATAAATAACAAAAACAAGACCTAACCAAGAGGATAGGGGGTCTCATCATGAGCCAGCCTATTATGTTCATGGGTACCTAACAGTATGACATTGCCACTATCTGGTTACCACGCCAGGCAGTGACCTTTGGTTGCATGGCCAAGGGAAAGGGGGTCTCACCACGAGCCAGCCTTATCATCTCTGTGAAAGTGCTTGTGGGTAACACTGTCAGCTCTGGTCACCACACCAAGGCAGTGTCCTCTAGTTAGTCCTTGAAATAAAAAAATAAAAAAGAAAAAGAAAACAAAGAAAAGAAAATAATAAAGGCAATAAAGGGCTTGAAAAAAATTGCATCCATGACAGGTACAACTCGCCTTCTACAAAGGCACCCACAGGTAATACCATGCATCCCTATCTCTCACTCTACCCGTATGTCTGGACATCCCTTGACCACATCACCTCGTTTTACATGGCTTGGATGATACCCCTTGGAAACTTACCTTTCCTTATGGATACTAGCCCAATAGGGTGTTTTGTCTTTTTCTTCGGCTTTGTATTGTAGGTCTTTGTAATATCTTTGAGCTATTGAATGATATATCAGGGTTTTTATGCATATGTTTGATAACAATAATGATGAGACGTGATTAACATTGCTATCATCCCTGTGACTAATGAGCCCATGGAGGGTGAAGTTTTTGATGTGTAGGACCATGCCCAACGGACAGGTACCACGTGGATCGGTACACATAGGGAGATGATTAGTTCAGACCTCCATGGGGCTGAAGAGCCCATCAGATGGTTGTTGGGACCCCATCAGGGGCATAGACAGGACAGTGTTTGACCAAGCTTTTGAACATGAGAAGAAGAAGGACGTCCATCAGTAACACTTTGGCTGAGCCCAACCCAGGGGGGTTGACCCACTTCCAGAGGAACATTTCCCCTTGATGGCCCAGGACGTCACATTGGAGCCATTGACATCACCTTGAGCGTGTGACAGTTTGACAGGACAGCTGGCACGTGTGGCAAGGTTTGGAGGCCCAATGAAGGCCAACGTTTTGTCATTTTATGTTGCATTTGCCCTAAAAGGGGCTAACGTCTCCCTCAGTGGGGCTTGGCGTCTTGCTTATGCTCATTTAGGGCTTTGATTTGACAATTTAATGTAAAAACAATATAATTTTGGTTTGTAGCCTTGTCAGCTATTTTTAATGACCTAATTTTAATTAGAGGTCATGATACAGTATATATTGAGGAGTTTTTCCCTCATTTCGACATAACACACAACTCACTCTCTTGTGAGATCTGATTTTTGCGCCCTTGTTGGGTATTTGGTCTTTTAAAGTGAGGCGCACTTGTTGATGGAAGGATTTTCTTGGCATATTTGGCATTTCTCTTGAAGGAAAGTTTACAACTAGGGTTTGCATTGCTATTTCTTCATGATATGTAAGTGTATTTTCTGCAAAACTTCTTAATTGAATGGTTGTAGGCTTGTATTCTTGCATTTATTATAAATTTGTTGATTTAAAACCCTAGGTTACAAGCACACAAGTAGGTCCTTGTTTCATGTCCCCTTAAAGAGAAATATTTAGCCATTGAAGAAGGAAGGAAGAGCCTAGCCTTTGCTACACTCTTTTTCATTTTTCCCTTGTGCTAGTTGTGATTTTTAAAGGTTAAGAAGGAGGGGACGTCCCAGGCCTAGGTTATCTACACCTAGGGCCGTCCATCTTCTAGGGTTTGGTGATAGAGCCTTGCCATTACAACACTCTCCTTCACCTCATTCTCTTGTTTTAACTTATCTTGTATGCTAGCCGTTTTGCCAAGTTTGACCTAAGGAAGGAGGAAAGAGCACGAGGCCTTGCTTAAGCAACACCGGAGTGAGCCTCT
>JZKD02S1695041.1:55727-81137 GCA_000966675.3 Picea glauca | reverse complement strand
ATCCAAGGTACCTGACCTAACTATGATCCATGCAGACATTATTACATTATTAACCCTCGCAGGGGTGCGGAGATCCCGTTTACAAAAATTTAAGTGCTGGTGTTAAAAAACACCCGGTAGAACCCTGTTGTCTTCGACATAGATAATCTTCATGATAATGAGTTGACCTCTGTGCTAAACCAGGCGGTCAACAGGGCCAAAAGGCAGTCAAACATGGTTGGGGGACAATGTCTCAGATTGAATATCGAGTTGAGAAAGGGATCCTAGAGCAGTAAAGGAAAATATTTTAATGGCACCACTTGATCCATACAATATGCTCTTAAAGAGGAACATGAGTGGTTTAGTGCATAGGATTCACAGAGGAACATGAGGCTTCTAATATAGAAATTCATAACCATGCAATTTATTTCCCATTTCTCTCACTCGTGGAATCAAATGCTAACCTTCCACCTGATGATCATCAAATCAATCTCATCGTGTTATTTTTGTTTCCATGTCTCGGAAATGCAGATGCCCAGGTATTATGCAGGAAACTTTCATCACACTTCCAGTGTTCATCAAATTTCACAAGAGAATTTTCAGAATCCTGGAATCTGATCTGCAGCATTCTGAGTGAAGAGGGTGAGGGATTCCTTGCATGGTTTGCTCCATTGGCAAATTGTGTGAATCCACATATATCAGTAACTTTGACAGACTTCCTTGGTGGTTATCACCATCCAAATAACAAGAGTTTTAGCATGTTATTTAGATTTTTTGGAAGCAAATTTGTATTCAATCTGGATTTGCTAGAAAGAAGCTATAAGGGGAATTTTTGCTTGGAAGTTGGTTCTTGAGATCTAGGAATCTTTTCTCTGGCATTTCAGGTGAAGAGGGTAAGGTCACAGATCTATTGGGTTTACTAAGGAACTTGTAGGGTTTTTATTGGTCTTCTTGTGATTGAGGGAAGGTCACAGACCAACACCATTCCAATGTAGGGTTCACCAATGAATGGGGAGAAACTCCCTTCATGGCTTCCAAAATAGTGTTGAGATTCATGGGAGCATTTTCTCTCTATTGTTCTATCTCTGCATCAATTGTGGCAGGATTAGTGAGCATCGGGATAGAGAGACTTCATAAGTTTCAACGTGCTGCGATTCTGCCTTAAAGTCAGTTTTTCACTTCTTTGTTGCCTCTTTATGCAAGAGGATTGGCTTAAAGGAGGATTCTTAGTAATCATCCAAGGAGAACATGTGGAGGAATCCATAGAATGTCTTCTTTAGAATCTATACAGACAGTTGGCAAGCATGATAAGGTCAATGACTAATAGAAAGAAAACCCATTGTTGTTTCGCTTTTCAAAATAGATTGACAAAAATGTTTAAAAGTCTTCCACAAATGTGGTCAAATGTTATGAAGGTCGTTTGGAAGAGAGCCATTCAACATACCGATTGCATGATTGCTCTATTACAAAAAAAAACTATGTTGCCATTCCAGTTGAAGAGGGTAAAGGTCTATTTCATTCTATGCAATTTTGGTACTGTGTATTTGGAACATTGGAAATGGGGATGGGGGACAATGAATCAGAGTGAGGTTCAGCAATCGAATTAATGAGGTTAGGAGGAGCTGCATAGAGGAGTTGTGTGAGCTGCTTGCATCACTTTCAACTCAAATCCATGATTTCCTCTATAGGGAAATGCTTTCAAAGAGATCCCAAAAATAGGTGGACTGGTGCATTGGTTTTGAACCATCATTTCCTAAACGAGGACTGCTCTGCCATGGAGGAAGAGAAGGTCACTATGGGTTTGGGGTTCCACAACCAGTTATTTGAATTCTGGTACGAGATTACTGCTCTTCTCAGACTACATTGTCCTTTAGCATCCCAAGCCCAACAGGGAAAGAAATGCAAAGGTGAATAGGTCAATTAAGCAAGAGCAACAAGAGTTGATCAAAGAGTCCAAACCATAACCAAGAGAGAGTCCAATCCAAAACCGAAATCTATTAGTTGCAGCGGCTGCAACAGCAGCTCTCCTCCAAACTTGCGCACAAACTGGCCAACTGCAGTGCGCACAAGTGTTGTTTCTGCAGTTCTGAGAATGTTGACCAGAATGAAGACTGGCCACATGTATTTATACTAATTCTGGCAGACTGCCTGGGCCGACTTCTCATTCTGGGTACTAATTCTTTAGTATATAACATTTCTTTTAGCCGACTTCTTCTCTTAGAGGCTAATAACCTAATACAAGTCATTCTCTTGAGCCGACTTGTCTTCTAGGGTTATTAACCAATTAATTAGGGTTTCTTCTTGCTTCCAGGAATATTCTATTCTCGTCAGGTTTACACGTGGAGGTAAATACCTCCCGCAGCTACCATAATATCAACACTCCCTCCTAGCTAGGGAAGTATTGAATGTAATGGTCTTGAGCACAAACATACCATTCACCTAATAGCATCAACATAGTCGTATAGGTTATCCCATGATTAGATCATGAGCACCATCATCACTATTAGTGTCATCAACTGCATCATCTCTCGAAACCATACTCCATCTCAGTAATCAGACATGATGTTGGATAAGTCACTCACTCCACAGAGTAACACAAGAACCATTCTTCTAATCCGAACATATGTCCTAGAAGAATAAATGTCCTGGACCATTTTTCGTCTGGAGAATCTCTGTCCATTGATCATCCATCTAGCTGATAACCATTTCCAACACTATTGATAGTCTTCAAGGCAATCAGAACAATGTCATTCAATAGAACATAGTTGTGTCTATCCATAGTAGTACACAACTACAATCCAGTGGTACACTACCACACCAAGTAGCACACAGTTACTTGATCAGTGACATATAGTCACAATCAGTGGAACACATCCATCACAATAGTATACATCTATTGTCCGGAGACATACGGTCTCCATAACAATCATATCATCAACCTGCACATAAAACATTGTTATGATATAAACTGAATCATCTAGGCCATTCTTCCACTCACATCTATGAGATCTGGAAGAGCATCTGCCCTAAGAAAGTAAAACATCAACAATGAGCTATCTAACTATTCTTCTCAAGCAAGGAAGAATAACTTTCTCGATTTCTGAGCCTGGACCATTCCCTATCCGGGCCATTCCTCCGGCACTAAACAAAGTACAACCTGGAGAGAATGAGTCTTCCCTAGGGAATGCCCGTCCCTAATTGTTGAACTTGGACCATTAACCTATCTGGGCCATTCCTCCGGCACTAAACAAAGTGCAACCTAGAGAGAATGAATATACCCTAGGGAATAACTGTCCAGACCATTTCCAAAGGAAATGATTGTCTTGTGTCAACCTCCAAAACGGATCATTCTTCGAAACTGCTCACAACTATGAGCTTCGAAAGAATGATTGTCCGGCGAGGCGAACCAGTCTTCTTGACCACTACTAAGAGTGACCATCAAGAAGAGAGATTGTCCTAGACCATTCCCTATGTTAACAACAAGGGGAATCATTGTCTATGGTACATCAACAATACATCAAACCATTTTCATTACGAAAATGACCGCTCAATCTGGACCATTTTCCGAACTGGAAAATGCATGTCCGTCAAAAATCTCAAACCACTTTCCAAACTGGAAAGGAACTGCTCATCCTGGACCATTTTTCGAACTTGAAAAATCACTGTCCATAAATCAATAACACATCAGTGCTCCCTCCGAACCTGGGAGTCATCTCTTCCTTTTTCAATAAGGAAGTCGTCTCCACGAGCTTCAGCTTGAGTACACAAACTCTTTCATCTTGGACAAAGGCTTTACCAAAATGCTTGCTTATCTACTCATCTATGGAGATATATATTGGAGAACCACTTTCTCCTTTTTGGACTTCATCACGGAGAGTGTAATGCTTGATCTCAATGTACTTCGGTCTTTCTGGAACATTGGTATTTTCTTGAAGGCTTCATATAGCTCTGATCAATATAGTATATCATTGTTGTATTCATCTTTTGTTTCTTACTAGCTCATAACATCGTGGCAAGGGTCAAACTGGAACATATCCAAGTGGTAATTCTTCTGCCATCATGAGGGTTTGTCATGGATTAGCAATCCATCATCCTGAGCTTCTAAGTAACCATTCTGATACAATATCTTTGTTATAGAAATCTTTTCACCACGCTTTTGTTGTGTATTGAAGGCTCTGCACCAAGTTGTTTGAATCCATACAAGATATTCTTCCATCTTGCATACAAGGGTCTCTTTCTGGTATACCTCAAAGCCTTTGAGGTTGCTCTACATGTAAACTCCAACCCATGGATATTGCGGACGATATACTAGCTCATGTAGAGGTATGTCTGGTTTACAAGAAATCATCATAGTCTTCTCCCTCCATCTGGGAGAACCTCTAGTTTTGGATCTCACAATGCTTTCATTCATAAGTCTTCCATACACTGTTCTTCATCAAAACTTTCAGTTCCTCTGCTTGATTTCTTTTACCGAGTTCATATCAGGCTGGTAATCTTGTGATTCTCGATAGAATGACTGGTTGTTCTGAATTTTCTTTCTTTCTTGAAATCTTCATGTTCTTCCTCATGTTTCTCTTTAGCTCTTAGGTCCATGGAGTTTTCTATAGATTTCATGCCCTGAAGATTCCAACTTATTCCTTTAATCATAGGATCATGGATGTGGATGGACAACCAAGGATACTTTAAGGATTCTTTTCGAAGAAGGCTTCTTCTAAAGTCAAATTGAACACGTACTGCTTTTCATGGCTACTACCATGGATATATACTTCATCATCTTCAATGGATCATAGGATTAGCTACCTCCTAATCCTTGCTTCATGTATAAATGCATGCTCTTCTTTTGGAAATGTATAATCGACTCCCTCCATCTAACAGAATCCACACTTTCGTCTGCATCCTTATTGCCTTCTGCAAAGTGTCACAAATCTTTTTCCAATTTCCTCTTGATCGTTGATTTCTTTGTCTTTACTTCTTCTAGGTTTCTTCAAGATTGATTATGATTTTGGCTTATCTTGCAGCTGTTATTTATGCAATAACTTCCACATGAATTGTTACCAGGGGTTGTTGATGTACTTCATCCTTTCATGTGTATTTCCCGACTTGTAGTCATTGGGATAGAAAGTCCTTATTTTGTTGATCTTCCATAAGTGTAGTTTCTCTTTGAACATATTATCTTCTAAGAAATAGATATGTACAGAAATCATGGTATGTACAAGAACTATGAAGAGTATTTGTTACCTTGTCTTAGAAGAAGAAGTTTGTTTTTTCCTGCTTGGCTTTCTTTGAGGGTTCCCTTTCTTCGGCAACTGATGCTTTGTGTGTTTCCTTCCTTTTCTTTAGCTCGGGACAATGATTCTTGTAGGGACCATACTTTTGACAATTTAAGCATTGTATTCTTGACATATCTTTCTCTTGATTTGGTTTCTTCTTGGAGCCAAACTCTTTTTGTTTCTGAAATCCTTGAACCTTGTTGTGAAGGCTTGATCAACGTACTTCTTTTGGGGTTTCTCTTTTGCACTTGATTCTCGATTCTTCATGTGCATAGCAAGTCCAAAGTTCTTCAAATGTAGGATACTCCTTCCTTGTGTTCATGCTTGCGGCAAATGCATCCATGTCTTGGGAAGACCATTGAGTACTATGTTTGCCAATTCCTTTTCTGAAATGATCTCTTCAATAGCTTGTAGTTGATCTCTTAACTGAGAGATTCTCAAAAAGTATGATGTTATGCTATCATCATCATTCATATTCATGTCACGGAGCTCATTCTTCAAACTCATTACTTGTCCAATGTTTCTGACTGAGAAGAGGTTTGTTAGGGCATCATACATCTTCTTAGATGAGTCAAGATGGGAGATGTAGGGTATCAAGTGGTATTTTATAGGTCCCTCTATGATACTCATGCAATTGATGTCACTGTCTCTGAACTTCTTCATAACTGCAACGTTCTGCGGTTCCTTCTCTTTTCCTTCTTCAAACTCTGGTTCCACGATCTTTCCTTTCACGATATCCAGCACTTTATTCTTGGCAAGGATGAGGTCGATCCTTGTCTTCCACGCTCCGAAGTTAGAAGCCCCATCTAACTTGTTTTCTGACTTCATATAGTAAGTCATGGTTGCTTTGACTTGGTCAACCCTAGATTTGACCAATAACTCAAACTTGGTCAAATCTAGGGTTGATCATACTATGTTTGCCAATTCCTTTTCTGAAATGATCTCTCCAATAGCTTGTAGTTGATCTCTTAACTGAGAGATTCTCACAAAGTATGATGTTATGCTATCATCATCATTCATATTCATGTCACGGAGCTCATTCTTCAGACTCATTACTTGTCCAATGTTTCTGACTGAGAAGAGGTTTGTTAGGGCATCATACATCTTCTTAGATGAGTCAAGATGGGAGATGTAGGGTATCAAGTGGTATTTTATAGCGTCCACTATGATACTCATGCAATTGATGTCACTGTCTCTGAACTTCTCCATAACTGCAACGTTTTGCGGTTCCTTCTCTTTTCCTTCTTCAAACTCTGGTTCCACGATCTTTCCTTTCACGATATCCAGCACTTTATTCTTGGCAAGGATGAGGTTGATCCTTGTCTTCCACACTCTGAAGTTAGAAACCCCATCTAACTTGTTTTCTGACTTCATATAGTAAGTCATGGTTGCTTTGACTTGGTCAACCCTAGATTTGACCAATAACTCAAACTTGACATCTTGGCTTGTTGAGAGTACCAAGAGATGTGATAGCCTAGGGTGCACTAGTCTATCAGGAAATTAGGTCAATCCCTTCACTTAAGGTGCCTCAACGAGAGAATTAGGGTTTCTGCAACTGCACTTGCTAGTAACCCTAGCAGCAGTGCTTTAGTAACTGCTCCTGCTAGAAACCCTAGCGGCAGTTCTTCAACAAGCTTAGTATCCTTATGGCTATGCTCCCTTCCAGTGGTTAGAGTGAATGAAGGAGGTGTGGGCCCATAACCTGTTAGAATATGATGGATGTGCTCGTTTAACCATAGACAATATAGCAATATTGTCACCCAACCATAGGACGAAGCCACCCCCGAGCACCTTAACCTTGAAAGAGAATCATTCCGGAAGCAAACCCTAGACTGGATAGCCAAACAAAGGTGGCACACCTTTCTCCAAGGATAGCGCACCAAGCAAGAGCAAGAAGAGTTGATCAGAGAGTCCAAACCATAACCAAGAGAGAATCCAAGCCAAAACCGAAATCTGCTAGTTCCAGCAACTGCAACAGCAGCTCTCCTCCAAAATTGCGCATAAACTGGCCAACTACAGTGTGCACAAGTGTTGTTTCTGCAGTTTTGAGAATGCTGACCAGAATGAAGACTAGCCTCTTGTATTTATACTAATTTTGGCAGACTGCCTAGGTCGACTTCTCATTCTGGGTACTAATTCTTTAGTATATAACATTTCCTTTAACCAACTTCTTCTCTTGGAGCCTAATAACCTAATACAAGTCATTCTCTTGAGTCGACTTGTCTTCTAGGGTTATTAACCAATTAATTAGGGTTTCTTCTTGCTTCCCGGAATATTTTTTTCTCGTCAGGTTTACACGTGGAGGTAAATACCTCCCGCAGCTACCATAATATCAACACATAGCAATGTCAATCACATCTAATAATCCAGTTACCCAAAAATGTGCATCAAACCCCCCTTTTCCCAGACAAATGCTCAAAGACGTTATGTTATTTAACAAGCCAGGTTCGGAGAGGGTCTCGAGATGTCCTATTGGGCTAATTCTCCTCAGGTGTGGGGTGCTTCCAGGTGAAGACTAATCTAGGTCATGTAAATGCATGAGATGGTGTAGGGGATGTTCGGGCAAGGGGTGCAATGATAACAGGGAAATGTAGGTCTTACCTGTGGGTGCCTCTGTAGAGGATGAGTTGCATCTTGTCATGGATGCAATTGTTTCCTAGCCCATTCAATGCCTTTTTACTCTTTGTCTCATTGCTTTTTCTTTCAAGAGAATAGCTAGAGAACACTGCCCTGGCGTGGTGACCAGTGGTGACAGCGTTACGCACAAGCATTTCACGAAGATGAGAAGGTTGGTTCATGATGAAACCCCCTTTCTCTTGGCTATGCCTCCAAGAGCCACTACCCTGGCGTGGTGACCAGATGAATAGTAGTGTCATACTGCTACATGCCCATGGACCTAATAGGCTGACTCATGATGAGATCCACCAACTAGGTCTTGATTTTTATTTTATTTTATGGGTCCCCCCTTTTTCTTGCTAAGAAGCCTTTTATTTCTTTCTTGGGGATCCCTGGGCGAAGCATCTCAAGGTTTGATCTTGGATTTTAACTTTTTCCAGCTACTTTTACCCTCTAGGCCTTTATCCCCTTCTTCCCACAAAGCAAGGTACAACCCTTACTAGCTTGGCAAACCCAATGCTCGAACCAATGTAGGGGATAGATGAGAGGGAAAATGATGAAAAGTGATAAGTATGGAAGGAATGGACGATGACCTTTCATAGACAACCCAGTGGCAACTCATCCCTAAGGGAACCAACTTGTTAGGGCACTCTGTCACCCTCCCAGGTATGGACAAGTTAAAAGGCATAATTTCCAAGCAAACATCATGAAGCAAAAGAAAATTCAATGCACATATTCAAATGTTTTGAGAATCGGAGTGACACATACCATGATACCCGGACTCATTACCTCATGAAGCAAGACCCACTGCTACTTAAGAACCAGGCCGATGGGATGGATGCTACTATTGTTGATAGATGAGAGGTGCTGAAGAAAAGATGGGCCTTCCAGGGCCAAGCTCAAGCCAATATGGCTCTCGGTACTCCATGTCTAGGACCTGTGGGCCTCGAGACAATCTCCTTAGTTTTCCCTAGGATAGGGGATAACAAGTAGGAAGACGTACCGGTTTTGTTGATTAGAGAGATTTTCTCCCCACCATGATTGATAATGATCATCAAAATCAAATCCAAATGAACTATATCAATCACTATAAATGAAAAATCAGTAAACCCTCTCTCTGCGTTATTGCAAATCACAAGTCTCCCACTACTATAAATGTAACATATGATCATTGAATACATAGATTTAATGATTATGAATATAAATATGCAACTACTATTTACTATACTATACCTTGAAGAAGTTGCAAGTCGATACTCTAAATCCATGGAGCAAAACCAAGAAACCAAAAAAAATTCAACAAGAGCAAGATCCAAATTCCTGAAACATGTTGATCCAAGACTCTTTAAGCAAAGCTCATACAAAAATGTAATGATAATCTAACCTGAGCTAGCTAGATCTAGCGCTAGACCATAGTGCAATCAACTTGGAGCTCGAACAAACTAAACAGATATGGAATGAAACAAACCAACCTAAATGCGAAAAGTTACAAATGACTCCCAGGAGAGGAGGTTTTCTATAATCAAGACCTTGTTGAATTGACATTGACAGAGAAAGACTGTAATAACAATTCAAAACAATCAACTACAGTCAAGCTCTTTTCCATATTAGCACCAGTGGTTGTATTGACAATATTGTTTACGGGTTTTGTGATCTAAGAACAAGAATCTAGACAACATCCATTTAGATAGAAGTCCAGCATAATGAGTCAAGGATTTCATGCTGGAGGTTTGATCACTTATTAGTGAATCAAGGATTCCATGGTGGAGGTTTGATCCCATGTACTTCATAAAGAAACCTAAAGTTACAGGTGGTTGGTGTAAAATACCCACTTATGTAATATAGATAAAATACAATTTCCTCCTCAAATAATATCAAGCTCAAATGATAGTAAAAGAAATGTATTGCTATGTTCAACAATCATAAGAAACAATTAGACATGCTTACCATATTCAGTTGGAAAATTTAAACTTTAATTATGGACCACATGTAAGTTTTATCAAAGAAAGTTTCATCGTAACTATGAGATGGAGCTATGGCTTTGCATACAAGTATGCAGAAGACTGACATGCAGTCATTCATCCCACTCAGACACAACAATATGCATTGCTTCAATCTCTTAAAGAGGCTCATATTATCATGTTCCATATCAATTTCTAAAATACAAGAGATCAATCGAAGGTTTTACTGTCAACAAAACTGGAAAGACAAGCTACAGGTCTTAAAACTAATTAGTCATCAGTTAGCATTTGTTTGAAGCCATAAAAATCTTGCTGACAACCAATGCCCCAGATTTTGGTCTAAAAGATGTGATAGTTAAAATATACATCACAGGCTACTGATTAGTTTCCTTCTATCTCTTCATTGCCTCTCACAAGAAGATGGCCAACAATAAGAAAGGAGATTCATTCTCCCTGGATTTTTGGATCCCAACATCTAAGTTGAATTCATCCATTACAATGGCAGCAGTTCAATAGTTTTCACATTCCCATCCAAGAAGTCACACACAAATTATCACCTTTAAAGACTGCATTTTTATGCTCAATAGATATTCATTCTTCAGTTTTCTTGTGCAACATCATAACTGTATTCAAAGTTCAAACTATCAATACTCTACTATACCATTTTGTTCTCTTAAGAAAATATGTAAAGCACATTTCTTCTCTTTTGTTGTTCAGACAGTTGCCAGGAAATATATATGGGTTGTTCAAGATATGAGTAATCTTGAAAGCAACTCTGCAAAAGAAATGTTAAATTGAATGTAAGAAGAAAAAGGGCAGACACAGTATGGTCGCTATAACTGAGAGAAATCAGAACTGCCAGAGAGGAACAAGCCAGCATGATTACTCATACCCAATCAATTTCAAACAAGAAATGAGAGAGTATCTCTATACATTTTGCTACTTTTTCCAAGGACTCAACAACAACGTGACCATACACACCAAGGCTATATACATAAATGTGAGGGGACCTCATAGGGAATTTGAGTAAATCCCAATAAGCAGGAGCAAGTAATCACTACGGCCAAGTTATACTACTCTATAAAAATTAAAATAGGCCTATAGGAGATTACTAATAATATAGTTGAAACCACAACTATAATTCAGGGCATCAAACTGTGTCTAGAGCTGTGCATTACACAAAATCCAATTTTACAAGCACTCAATCTAGTAACCAAGATTGTCAAAAATGATTATGACAATCCACAATTATACAGGCATAGATGAAGCATATCCATAGTATATATGAGAGGCTATAGGCAATCATGTTTCGAGTTGTTCCATTGGACGGGTGGATTGACTAATCAATAAAAGAGTTGAAATCCAACCAAAAGAAAAAAAAATTCAAGGATAGTTTAAAAGTTTGGTGGTGGAAAGAACGGCGTTCATACTACCACTAAAAGGGCAAGCATTTCTTCCAACCAGTATATACTTTAAATGCAAATACAGAGGATCGTGTTAAAGTGACTTGTCACTAAACAAAGTCTAGGAAATTAATGACATGGACAGAACAATCACCTACTCCAAAATAAGACAATCATTATTCTATAGGAGCTTACAATAGAACTTCTTAGCCTCCAGTTCAGAATAAACCCAAACATCTAATAACACAAAAAGGGAGCAATGATATATTAAACACCCTACCAGCTCTTTCAATAACTGAACTGCCAGATTTAAGTTTTTCAGATCATTTCATCAATATTTATGAAAATTGTCCAAAGAGAAAACTGTCACTGATCTGCATAGCCACATTATCATCATTGCATAATTTACAAACTGTATATTCTTCTAATTTGTTCCCTGATCTGCATAGCCACATTATCATCTATCTATCGGAACTGTCTTGGTTGGTCATCGATTTATGTTACGGGCTTTATGGTCTTTTGGCAGTTTGATTTAAGTTAAAACCAGAGACAATGGATATTGTATATTCTACTGATTAACGGTTGATTTATTATTGATATAAGCTTTATTCCATATCATACCATACTCAACGTTAATTAAGCTCCAACTCATTACTATACCAATATTAATTAAGCTTCACTTCGTGCTAAAATTAATTGTAAATTTATAGTTAGATTTGTAGGGTATATAGATTAAAGGGTAATTGTATGTTTATTAAGTAATTATAAGTAGTTAACAAGTGGATGAAGAGCACATATGTTAGAAGTGAGAATTGATATGATGTGGGAGGATAATCGTGAATCCAAATTCACTTGACATGTTGAATTTATATATTTATTAACTTACTCCATTGTAGTGTTTATATGAAGCTAATGCTGTCATAGAAGACATAATCAATATCTCAATAAAAGTTATGGCTATTAAGTAATTATATGACTGAGTTAACAAGTGGATAAAGTACACATATATCACAAGTGGGAATTGAAACGGGGTGGGTAGGATAACCTTGAATCTACTTTCGGACGAAACCCAATTGACATGTTGAGTTTATCTACTTATTATCAATAAATATTATTAGTGAGTTAACGTAGGATAACCTTGAATCCACATCTTCGGACGAAACCCAATTAACATGTTGTTTAGTTTATCAACTTATTAACTTACCCCATTATATTTAGATAATATAAAATAAACATTTTTTCTCCATTAACTACTTATTAACTTACTCCATTAGTCAATATCTCAATAAATATTATGTCTATTAAGTAATTATATGAGAGTTAACAAGTGGATAAAGTACACATTTT
The DNA here is from genome assembly GCA_000966675.3 of Picea glauca. Lineage (NCBI taxonomy): Eukaryota > Viridiplantae > Streptophyta > Pinopsida > Pinales > Pinaceae > Picea > Picea glauca. The sequence continues at coordinate 68,561 of JZKD02S1695041.1, read as the reverse complement.
TCTCCATTAACTACTTATTAACTTACTCCATTAGTCAATATCTCAATAAATGTTATGTCTATTAAGTAATTATATGAGAGTTAACAAGTGAATAGGATAACCTTGAAATGAGGCGGATAGGATAACCTTGAATCCACTTTGGATGAGTTTATCTATTTATTCTGAATAAATATTATTAGTGAGTCAACAAGTCCATAAAAAACACATGTCACGAGTAAAAATTGATAAGAAGTGGTAGGATAACCTTGAATTCACCTAACTTCGGAGGAAACCCAATTAACATATTGTTAGTTTATCAACTTATTAACTTACCCATTTTATTTAGATAATATAAAAATAAACAAATTTTCATATAAAATATTATTATTATTATTAGTAAGAATGATTTCCTTTTACCTAGCACAGTCCCAGGCGTTTTCTGTTCCCTCTCCTTGTGCTATTGACAATGCTTCTGGAATAGCAGAAACAATTCAAAATTCACCCTCAAACCATAAAACCTTAAAACATTATTTTAACCAAATGCACTTAAGATATCATAACAAATTGAATGTAGTTGATCACTGAATTTACCTTTGCACCACCATCTGTACTACGCTGTCTGATCCTTTTCTGCTGCAGTGATATTGACATTGGTAGTTGCAGACCCTGCTTCACTCGAATTCTGTGCTTTTGAGGGATAGAATTGTCTTTGTTGCCGCCCCGCAAGATCATGATCTCAAATTTTATGCAACTCGAGATTTCTTAGATTCTTCATCTTAATGCCCAATACTCGCGACTAACAAATCTACCACCTGATCTTCAAAAGTGCAGAATAATTGAAATTCTTGAGTTAGAGAAAGGGAAATCCTGCATGACAATCCTCGTTGTGAATGATTTACTGGCACACCATCTTCATGAGAGGCATGCTATCAGATAAAAAGAAAACACCATCTCACTCAGTCAGGTCTATAATTGAAGACACAAGAAAAGAAGATCATAAGAAACAAAACAAGATGGTATAAATGAACATTGCGCTTGAAGGCACAGAGTGAATGTCCTAAAGGCCAAACAAAAAAGTATGACAGGATTCATAAACTTATGAGGGAGGTTTTTCATTTGATTCAAGGATAGGTTCGCCCCAAGGGTGTCAAAATATTCTTCAAACTGATGATCGAATTGGTATGAGGGGTTGGAGGAATACGCTGTCATCAGAGTTTATGGGCGCCCTGCTAAATTACTCCCAAGAGCCCTGGAAATCGTGAGGCAGACATACCAAGTTCTACAAGCGAAGGTCTGATTTTCCTGTTCCATTCGTATTTGTTCTTCTTTTACTTCCAGAAATGCAGTCTACCAAATGTTGGCTCCTGTGCTGCACTCTGCATCGTAGAGTGCATGGTCCAATGACTCATTAGGGCTAATTTGAATGTGCACCACAATCTGAACTAGAAAATTGGATAAGTACAATATTGGATAGTGCAGTTACTTACAGGGTAAGACCACAACACAAGTCATAGAACAAATCACAATTGGCTATTCCTCCATACAGAGGTTATGACTGGCAGCTATGACTCTCAGCCAAAGAAAGCTGCACAGATACGTCCTCGAGGAAACAGGTGAGCCAAAGCTTGGAATGATCACAAGATCAATGCATGTTGGGAGATGAGAGTCTACCTGAACCAAAAACATGTTACATATGATACCCAAAGAGGAAAAGTTTGCTGACCTCTGCGTAAAGGAATATGGCACATTGGAGGAAGTGATGAAGAAGATAACCATAGTGACAGTGGGGAAGAAGCAGTAGTCTAATGACGAAAGGAAAGATCCAGCATCACATTTGTTACATATATTAGGCTATAAATCATGATACATGTACACCAAGATTGAGGCATCCACGGGCCAAAAGGCAGTCAAACATGGTTGGGGGACAGTGTCTCAGATTGAATATCGAGTTGAGAAAGGGATCCTAGAGCAGTAAAGACAAATATTTTAATGGCATCACTTGATCCATACAATATGCTCTTAAAGAGGAACATGATTGGTTTAGTGCATAGGATTCACAGAGGAACACGAGGCTTCTAATATAGAAATTCGTAACCATGCAATTTATTTCCCATTTCTCTCACTCGTGGAATTAAATGCTAACCTTCAACCTGATGATCATCAAATCAATCTCATCATGTTATTTTTGTTTCCATGTCTCAGAAATGCAGTTGCCCAGATATTATGCAGGCAACTTTCATCACAGTTCCAGTGTTAATCAAATTTCACAAGAGAATTTTCAGAATCCTGGAATCTGGTCTGCAGCACTCTGAGTGAAGAGGGTAAGGGCTTCCTTGCATGGTCTGCTCCATTGGCAAATTGTGTGAATCAACGTATTTCAGTAACTATGACAGACTTCCTCTATGGCCATCACCATCCAAATAACAGGAGTTTTAGCATGTTATTTAGGATTTTCTGGAAGCAAATTGTTATTCAATCTGGATTTGCTAGAAAGAAACTATAAGGGGAATTTTTGCTTGGAAGTTGGTTCTTGAGATCTAGGAATCTGTTCTCTGGCATTCCAATTTCCAGGTGAAGAGGATAAGGTCACAGATCCGTTGGGTTTATTGAGGAAGTTGTAGGGTTTTTATTGGTCTTCTTGTGATTGAGGGAAAGTCACAGACCAACACCATTCCAGTGCAGGGTTTACCAATGAAAGGGGAGAAACTCCCTTCATGGCTTCAGTAATAGTGTTGAGATTCATCGGAGCATTTTCTCTCTATTGTGCTATCTCTGCATTAATTGTGGCAGGATTTGTGAGCATCGGGATAGAGAGACTTCATAAGTTTCAACATGCTGTGATTCTGCCTTAAAGTCAGATTTTCACTTCTTTGTTGCCTCTTTATGCAAGAGGATTGGCTTAAAGGAGGATTCTTAGTAATCATGCCATGGAGAACATGTGGAATGTCTGCTTTAGAATCTATAGAAACAGTTGGCAAGCATGATAAGGTCAATGGCTAATAGAAAGAAAACCTATTTCTGTTTCGCTTTTCAAAATAGATCGACAAAAATGTTTAAAAGTCTTCCACAAATGTGGTCAAATGTTATGAAGGCAGTTTGGAAGAGAGCCATTCAACATACCGATTGCATGATTTCTCTATTAAAAAAACACCTATGCTGCCATTCCAGTTGAAGAGGGTAAAGGTCTATTTTATTCCATGCAATTTTGGTACTGTGTATTTGGAACATTGAAAATGAGGATGGGGAATAATGAATCAGAGTGAGGTTCAACAATCAAATTAATGAGGTTAGGAGGAGCTGCACAGAGGAGTTGCGTGAGTTGCTTGCATCACTTTCAACTCAAATCCATGATTTCCTCTATAGGGGAATGCTTTAAAAGAGATCCCAAAAATAGGTGGATTGGTGCATTGCTTTCGAACCATCTTTTCCTAAATATAAGGAAGATGCTATTTCTATGGTTGGGGTGCTTTGTACTCTCATCGCCATTACAATGGTATAATCATTGCAGAGCCAGATTTCCTTGATCAACGACATTTTGAGTGGAGGACAATGATCTCTTATAGTTCTATCCGTTATCTTCGTACTGTTACTTTTAAGTTGGTGAGGTTGATGCTACCATTGATTGTAGGCATAGATAAAATTTTGGAAGGTTGATAAAATCTCACTTCCCACATTCTCTACCATAACAAGAATGGTCCTCGTCAAAATAAAAGAAGAAGAATTCAGAGGCCAATCCTTAGCAGAGGCCACTGAGGGAAAGTTGTGTTCATTTTAATGCATTGTGCTCTTGTGTATCTAGCAATTCAGTTTGACAATTTGCATATAATAGCAATACATGGAGGTTGATTTGTTAGTGAAAACAAAGGCATCATATAGACATTGGACAGAAACACTTCTTTAGAGTCTAGACTAACTCACTCTCTATGCCCATAGCCTTGGTAAAAATAACCTTTATTTTTCCAAAAAAAATGCCAATACACAGTGCATTGATGAACAAGATAGGATCCCCTTTCTTTAATCTCCAATGAAGGAACTCGTTACTCAAACGGACTGTAGAAAAAGTTAAAAAAAAACATTATAACTCCATTTCACATCAAGAAGAATGACATTAAATCTAAGTATTTTTTCACACTAGATCAATGGAAATGGAATGAGATGAATTTTTGGCAATGGTACCTTATAGTTCGCTTCTTGAGAGTGTTGTAGCAACATAAGAGAAGAGGACTGAAGCTTATCATGTAATTCGTTCATCCGGAGATGACTTAAACATCAACAACTGACCAGCGATCAAAACAAGCAACCATGTTCAGGGAGATAAATTAAGGAAATAAAATAAATGATCGGAGATTAATTAATCTTAAGAGCAGGAAGACGTACCGGTTTTGTTGATTAGAGAGAGTTACTCCCCATCATGATTGATGTACCGGTTTTGTTGATTAGAGAGAGTTGCTCCACATCATGATTGATAATGATCATCATTACCAAATCCAAATGAACTATAACAATCACTATAAATGAAAAGTCAGTAAACCCTCTATCTGCGTTTTTGCAAATCACAAGTTTCCCACTATTATAAATGTAACATATGATCACTGAATACATAGATTTAATGATTATGAATATAAATATGGAACTACTATTTACTATACTATACCTCAGAGAAGTTGCAAGCTGATACTCCAAAGTCATGGAGCAAAACTAAGAAGCCACAAAATTTTCAGCAAGAGCAAGATCCAAATTCCTGAAACATGTTGATCGAAGACTCTTTAAGTAAAGCTCATACAAAAATGCACTGATAATCTAACTTGAGCTAGCTAGATCTAGCGCTAGACCATAGTGCAACCAACTTGGAGCTCAAACAAACTAAACCGATATGGTATGAAACAAACCAACCTAAATGCGAAAAGCTACAGATGACTCCAAGGAAGAGGAGGTTTTCTATAATCAAGACTTTGTTGAATTGACATTGACAGAGAAAGACTGGTGGATTGACCAATCATGTCTCGAGTTGTTCCAATGGACTGGTGGATTGACCAATCATGTCTCGAGTTGTTCCAATGGACTGGTGGATTGACTAATCAATAAAAAAGTTGAAATCCAACCAAACGACAAAAAAAAATTCAAGGATAATAAAAAAATTTGGTGGTGGAAAGAACAACATTCATACATCCACTGGAAGGGCAATCATTTCTTCCAACCAGTATATACTTTAAATGCAAATACAGAAGATCGTGTTAAAATGACTTGTCACAAAACAAAATCTAGGAAATTAATGACATGGACAGACAGAACAATCACCTACTCCAAAAGAAAGCAATCATTACTCTATAAGACCTTACGATAGAACTTCCTTAGCCTCCAGTTCAGCATAAAACCATTCGATAGTTTCAAGTTCGACTTTCTATTTGACCATTTCAGAATGTAAGGTTTAGCAGTGAATTTTCTGAATATTAACTATGAAAAAAATAAAGCAGTGGGTACCTGTATTGTGGAGCCCACTAGTCATCTCCTCCGTCTTGGGTCCAATCCTGCTGAGAGCACGTAGTTTTCTTCGGTGTCTATAGATCACAGGGCTGACTTGTGCACCAATCGGAACTGCTATATTGATATACTTTATCTATCGGAACTGTCTTGATTGGTCATAGCGTATGCAGTCTCCCTTCTTCCGCTATCTTGGCAGAAGAATAGCTTTACATGGTGGAGAGTTTGTTACAGCCACAGCCTATCAACATCCTCTGTAGCTTTTTCAAAGAGAGGGCTCTGTTGAAATCACGGCGTGACGCAGAGTGCCCGGCCGAGGATTCACCGCATCATAATCGTTGGGATCCGTGACCAGATAAAGCCTCCCGTTCTTGCCTCCAAAGACATCCCTGCCGAATCCAATGGCACAGTCCCAGGCATCTGTTTCTCTTTCCTCCTTGTGCTATTGACAATGCTTCTGGAATAGCAGAAACAATTCAAAATTCACCCTCAACCCATAAAACCTTAAAACATTATTTTCATAACAAATTGAATGCAGTCAATCACTGAATTTACCTTTGCACCATCTGCACTACGCTGCAGGTCCCGATATCAAATTTCTCTGGCGGTCACCAGACATAGAATCCTGCTCTCCGTCTCACCCATAGCGAACTCTCCCTCCACTCGAACCTGGGCAATAATCGTCTTGTTAAAACATGTTCGCATCGTGTACAGTTGAAACAAAGAACCAGAGTCCAACCCATTGTCGGGAAAACCAGGAAGCCATTGCGGTAATTATTTATTTATTTTATTTTATTTTATCTCAATCATAAGCGGTGTCTATAGATCATAATCGTTGGGATCCCTGACCAGATAAAGCTCCAATGGCACATTCCCAGGCATTTTCTGTTTCTCTCTCCTCCTTGTGCTATCGACAATGCTTCTGGAATAGCAGAAACAATTCAAAATTCACCCTCAAACCATAAAACCTTAAAACATTATTTTAACCAAATGCAGTAAAGATATCATAACAAATTGAATGTAGTTGATCACTGAATTTACCTTTGCAGCATTGGTAGTTGCAAACCCTGCTTCTCTCGAATTGCCTTTGTTGCCGCCCCGCCATGCATGGCCAATACTCGCGACTAACAAGATCGTGCAACTCAGATTTCTTAGATTCTTCATCATGCGCAATACTCCCGAGTAACAAATCTACCAGCCGATCTTTAAAAGTGAAGAATAATTGAAATTCTTGGGTTAGAGAAAGCGAAATCCTGCATGGCACACCATCTTCACGAGAGGCCTGCTTTCAGATAAAACGAAAACACCTCAGATCTCACTCACTCAGGTCTATTATTGAAAACACAAGAAAAGTAGACACATTAAAAACACTGAACACAAATTTACCCGAATCGAGGATGTGTATGTGGATGGATCTAATTACTAAAATCAAATTAATTCCTGCAGATTTCAATCATTGGACTGATGTAATTTGTAATTCATGATAAGAAAGAAAAAGAAAAGAAAGACACACAAAGAATTTGAACAAAAATTAACATAATCTCGATGGATGATGACGATACCTCATTTAGATGCAATTGAGTCCTTGCACTCCTCTACTGATTGAAAATTGATGTGCTACCTACCTACCTCCACCTATCAGAGAACACCTGCACACTAAACAGATGACACAAACAGGCAGACCAATACAGACATAACAACACAGACCAGACTCATACAGACATAACATGGAGCTCCAAACATACAGACCGGACTAGACTAGACAGACCACGAAACAGGCAGCCCTGAGCGGAGGAGGAGAGGCGAGGGAATGCCCATTCCAACGGGAATTCAAAAATGAATGGAATTAAAAGAATGAAGATCCCTCAACCGTTGTAATACCCTTCAATGCCACCATCGGCGTTTGATAAGCAGTGCGAGTTCTCTCGGACACTGCCAGCTGATGTATCAAAGACTGTGAGTTCTGTTTCCAATGGAGGGTTGAGATTGCAAGATGTAAAAATACTCATCATCCAACGGAGGATGTAGCTAGCTTTACAGCTAGATAGCAAAAAAGCACAATCCACGTCATTCCAGAAAAACAGAAACTACGAATCCACTATCATCTTGGTTACTAAAATTTAAAATAAAAGTAATTTGATTTAAAATAAGGGTCAGACCCTATAACTGAAATTTGCATCCCCAAAACTGGGAAGGGAATGCGTAATAGAATTGAGGGGGATAAAAGAAGTGGATACATTGTAGTGAAAGAGGACTAAAAATCATCTTGATTGCTAAAATTAAAAATAAAAGTAATTTGATTTAAAATAAGGGCCAGACCCTATAACTGAAATTTGCATATCTCAAAACTGGGAAGGGAATGCGTAATAGAATTGAGGTGGATAAAAGAAGTGGATACATTGTAGTGAAAGACGATTAAAAGTCATTCAACATTTAGAGATACAATCATATTTCGTGCGTTGTTTAAACATTAGATTTTTTGAATTTTTTCACCATAATCTACTGAACAGTACTCTCAAAAACTTTTGGGGCACTAGAATTATACATACTAAATCGCTTATATCTCAAGTTTTAACAATTTTTGGCTTGATCTGAAAATATGCCCGTAAAAACTCTAAAAAGTCGAATGTGTTTTTTGCACAGGGTATGTAGACTCTTGACCATAGGTTTGGTGTTGGTGGTCTAATCAAGAAATGCAACGAGTGAGGTTTACTAGATGTATTGTGTGTTCTGATTTTTATAGTTTCAATTTTCCTTCTGGTTCATTGTTTTGTCATTCCGGCTTCATTGACAAGCTACAAAAGAATTTGATTTCATTTCCATTCACAAATATCCTCTTTATGAGACAATGTTTTTATGGACCTCAATCAATAACACGTCTTGTCTTGGGGAGAAGAGAACCACACATACAATGTATACTAATATATAAAAATTATGATAACTAGTGTGCATCTTACATAGGAAATGCTAAAATACACCAATAACACTTGGCTTGTCTTGGGGAGAAGAGAAGCATACATGCAATCCATACTGATATATAAAAACTATGGCAAGTAATGTGCATCGTCCATAGGAAATGCCAAAATACAACTACTTTGAGGTGGTGTGTTGTAGATGGAGCTTGGATCGATCTTATGCATGTGTATTGTGCACATTGTTTAAATTATTTTTTGGGCCGGAGTTGTAGGGGTTGTTCGCATGAAACACAAGCATTGTGTTTTTGTGTGGACTCTGGAGGGCGCCTTAAACATCATGGTCATCCACACTTTTGACATTGCAAAAGAGGTATCCATGGAAGTCCTATTATTTTTGTAGTGTTGAACGTAGTTGTATGCAACATCCGAAACCATTTTGATGGACTCCAAATCATGACTATCCATAGTGTCTGCAATTTGGGATCCACGAGAATGCGAGACGAGGGGTAGAGGCTTTTGCTAAAAGACATTTAACAGTTCATGGATGTAATATTCACATTGAAAGAGGGTTGAGTAGTGCATAGTTGATTAGCGAGACCCACGATTGAATCTAGTAGGAAAGAGATAGCAATGATGTTACTCTGGATTAACACGGACTCCCTTCCATTTAATCCCAATGTCAATCCCCATGTTTGATAAACATTGTTAGTTGATATTTCAAACAATGTTAGCATTACTTCTAACAAAGCGATGGGATTGGATGATGTGAAAAGATTCATTATCCAAAGGAGGAGGATGTAGTGAGATTTTACATTTAGATACCAAAAACATAGTTTACATCATCCTGTTGATATTATGGTAGCCGCAGGAGGTATTAACCTCTAAGTGTAACCTTTTACAAAACTAGAATATTCCGAGAAGTAAGAGAAACCCTAAAACGTTGGATAATAACCCTAGAAGACAAGTCAGCTCAAGAGAATAATTAATATTGAGTTATTAGCCTCTAGGAAGAGAAGTCGGCCCAGTCAGGTGAGTTGGAGCAGTATAAATAGAGGGTGCCAAAGCTCATTTGGACTCACTCACTCTCACAACTGCATAAGGACAAGTGGTGAGCATAACTAGAGGAGAGTTGCAGTTGCTGCAGTGGTGACTTGGTCTTTGATTATGGTTAGACTTTTTGCTTGGTTATGGTTTGGACTTTCTTCTTGGTATGCTAGCTTTGGAGAGAGGTACGCTACCTTGGTTGGCTATTGGTTATAGGGTTTTATTTTGGAATTATTATCTCTGTCAAGGTTAAGGTGCTCGAGGGTGGCCTTTGTGCCTATGGTTGGGTGAGAATATTGCTATATTGTCTACGATGAAATGAGCACACCTATTATGCTAACAGGTTATGGGCCCACACTATCTTTGGACAATCTAACCACTGGAAGGTAGATTGGGAGGATTTTCTCAGTTGCAGTTGCAGTTGCAGTCAAATACTTTGTTGCAGCAACGAAACCCTGACCCTTGTGTTAAGGCACCTTAAGTGAAGTGCTTGACCTAATTCCTGGATAACCTAGTGCGCCCTAGCGCACCTCTTGGTACTCTCAGCAAGCCAAGACGTCAAATTTGGAATTTTGGTCAAAGTCAACATTTGACCAAGTCAAAATCTAAGGTTGACCAGTCAAAAAGTCAAAATGAAAGGTAGTTATGAAGACATGAGACCTAGCATGAAGAAAGTGTATGATGTGCCCAAGAGAAATCTACTAAAAGGAACATTATGAGGTTTACCAATCCTCTAGTAGTTAAACCTCTGGTTCAACAAAGTCATTCTAAGGTTTATCGTCACAGTTGGGTAACAAAGGTATGCACCTATACATGTTCATTTAATTTGTATCATTAGCATGGGTGTGTTTGCGGGAAATGTACAAGGGATATTGTCCAAAGCAGTGATCTTGGATTCAATGCATTCAGAAGATCAGCACACTCTCCAGGTTTGACTTGATATGTCTATGGTTGTTATGGCATTATGAACTTCTAGTCAAAGTTAAAACTATAAGATAAGTTTAGTCAAGATCTTATAAGGTTGATATTGTATTCTCTAACTCAATTTTTCTGTCAAGAGAGCATATTGTTTTAAGTTTAAAAGACAAGTCAGAAATGATACTTGTCTCAGAAGAAAAGAAATCCAAGTGGAACAATAGCAAGACTCCAGGTTTGCATATCAAGTTTGACATCGTTATTATTGTCACTTGAGTGAGTATTGATAAGTACTTAGTAGGTTATACTACTCAGTGAACTTATTTGCAAGCATGAGCACCTCCTCTAGGAGATACTTCTTGTTCTTGTTCTCAGACAAGATCATCTTAGTAATGCTACCAAGAAACTATCCTTCACATGAAAAATGTTGTATTGGAAACATTGTTGTTCTTGTTGTCTCGGGCAGGTTATTTCATGAAGATGTATTTCCAGGCTTGTAGCAATTGCCTCTATCCTTGTCCTTATTCTTGTTTTGATTTCCTATCATAAACATATTGTCTTGGATCTTTCTTTTGTTTCTTGTCTTGTTTCGGGCAAGTACCCTTGTGAAATATGTTGACAAACCTTGATGAACAATATTTGCGGAAGTTGTCATAGAAGAAGTTTATAAGAATGACACTTTGCAGAAAGCAAAGAGAGATGCAACAGACAGAAGCATGGACTCTCTCAGATAGAGGGAATTGATTGTAGAATTCCATAAATATGCAATCTTAGAATAAAAACAAGGAAGTTCTAGATATTGTTCATTCAAGCATGAAGCCGACATTAGGAGGGAGCTAATCCCCAATGATATAATCCATTGAAGAATTCGTGAAGACTTATAAATGGAATCTTTGATAGATACAAGACAAGATTCGGGGCTAGAGGGTTCTCCCAGAAGGAGGGAGAAGACTATGATGATAGCTTCTTCCAATAACCATATATACCTCTACCTGAGTCATTATATCTCTTGCAGTATCCATGGGTTGGAGATGGATGTAAAGACTATTCTTCTCAACAAAGTAATTGAAGAAGAAGCACATGTAGAGCAACCTCAAGATTTTGAGGTATACCAGAAAGAGACCCGTGTATGCAGATGGAAGAAGACCTTGCATGGATTCAAGCAACTTGATGCAAAGCCTCTCGTGGTGTGGTGAAAATTTCCTATGACAGAGGAATTGTATCGAAACGGTTCTTCAGAAGTCTGGGATAATGGATTGCAAATCCATGGAAAACACCCATGATAATAGATATGAAGAAATTGAGAGACTTTGATCTAGTAGACTTGTTCCTGTATCGACAATTGAATGGCTAGTTGATGTATTTGGAGAATACTCAGCAAGATATTTTCTTTGCTATGAAAATAGTTCTAGGTGGAACCTAGCCATGAGAATTGAATAATTGCAAAGCATGCCTTGAAATATGATTGTATCTATTTTCTAGCATGGTAGCCAGCCCCCGAAAAGTTCCCTTGAGGCTTGCATTCTCTTGTTTCATTTCAACCATTGTAATTTAATTTTTGCAAGTTTTTATGTTGCCTACACCTTGGGAGAGAGATTGGCTCAGCCAAGCCCCCAAAATCGTTTTTCTAGGACTTAGCTTAATTCCTTTACTTGTTTTTTTTTTGCCCCACTTGTCATTAGGACAAGGTTGTGTGGTTAGGATTGTCTACATAATTGTTAGTTTTTCTTTCCAACCCTCTTTGGCACAACATTGGTAGGCTTGCCTCCACCTTGTGCCATGTGAGTGGTTTGCAAATATATTTCAAGTTTTGTTTACTAACTTGCCTACACTTTGGCAGAGACATCCCCATATCGTATGGCTAGGATGGTAATAATGTGTTGATGATTATTGTTGTTTACATGGTTAAAATCTTCTAGAGTAGACATCACAGATATATTCATCTTAGTTTAAGCCCCCAAGGCATATCTCCATTTACATGCTCTAGTGTTCTTTTCAGCAAGTATTTCAATCTATAGCATGCTATCTTAAATGGGATAAATCACATGGTTAAATGGTTGTGGTCTAAAGCAATTTTCATGTTCATTTGACAAGTTGTTCTTGTCTTTCATTTACATCTTTTTCTTCAAGTTTATACATGCAAATGATTATGTGAATGACAATGGATGAGTTCATCTTTTTCAGCTTTCTTTACATGCTTTAGATGTGGTTTTACATGCTTCAATTTCACATTTTACAGCACACTTTCATGAGCTAAAAAGTTTCGGTTTTGGGCATAATTCACAGTTTTTAGGCATCTAAAACTTATCTAAAACACTCACAACACACCTTAAGACTTAGTCCTAAGTCGTAATAACATATTAGACCAACTAGGATGCCTAAATTCTGTTGAAATAATGTAATTGCGAAGAGCATTCTTATTATTTTGTTATTGGATTAAATCCCCATTGTGGATTAATCATGTTATTATTATTATTGGATTAAATCCCCATTGAGGATT
>JZKD02S1695041.1:41892-55717 GCA_000966675.3 Picea glauca | reverse complement strand
CCCAGGATAAATGTTATGTCTATTGTGGATGTGTATTTCTCAGTGATCTTGTTCTTATTATGCTCTTATCTTATGAAATGCAAAGAACTATAATAATGGCATAAACATTAACAAATTCCACCATCTTCACCATCTAAAACGGGAATTGAGGTGGGCAGCGGAAGGTGTAGGCCGGGGACGGTCTCACGGCACACAGGATGCGTCATTTCCGTGAAAACTCAATTCTTAGGGATGACTGTGACAGCTAGGGTGGGCCTCATTGCCTTACTATCTTGAGCATCCAGCAACCATTTGGCAATAGGAAGAGGAGGATTAACGTTTGACACTTAGCTAGGAGAATAATTAAAATTTGTAAAATCTTTAAGCAACTCTTAACCACTTAGTCTTTTAGGCAATCTTCTTATTGGTTACATCTCATGGTTGTTTAGAACACTATATTGCAAGCACACATTTCTTTCATCTTTCATGCAAGTCTATGGTTTAATTCTCTAAGTGTTAAATCTTTCAAATTGTGTTCAACATTTATTTTTCAAGTATTTCATATCTTTCAATTTATACTCTGTGTGGTGTGATTAAATAAGAGATAGTGCATCCCACTTGGAGGCATCTTCTTGTTGGATCTTGAGTGTTTTAGTGGTTGCCATTGAAAAGCAGTCCAATTACTATTGGGGCATGCTTGGCTTTATGTGAATGATCTTCATGTTTTGATATCCTTGAATTCTCACATTTAAGCACTTGGTTAATCTTGTTTATTTGTAATTTGTGTTTCTCACATATATTGTTCATAATTGTTGTAACATCTTTCAATCATTGTTGTAAGTACTTTGTATCTATCTTGTTGTGGAGTAGTTGTAATACTTGTAATCTTTTGTAATTAAACTCCCTTAAACTTAGTTGACCCCTTGCCCAACCTTTAGGCACTCATCTTAGTTGACTTAGGGAAAAGGTTTGTCTGACATAAGTAGTCTTGCACTTTGCATTTGCTGCCTCTGCATCATAGGTTAGTACTCCCCCCAAACCTTTAACAAATTAAAACCAACTCCTAGAACATAAACGTTAAATCTCATCTAGTAACTAGGGTCTACCCCCCTTGGCTTCTCTAGGAGTAAGCCTAGAAGGAAGAGGTTCCAGTCAAGGTGACAATGTGGACTGTGAACCTAGGCATTGTGCCTCCACGGACACATTAAGTGAGCTGGACTTTGCTCATGTTTGCAAGTGTGTATTAGGACGGAACCAGGTTCCTTTTCTTCGGCAACTGATGCTTCATCTTTCTCCTTCCTTTTCTTTAGCACGAGACAATGATTCTTGTAGTGACCATACTTTCGACAGTTGAAGCATTGTATTTCTGAAATCTCTTTCTCTTGATTTGGCTTCCTCCTTGAACCAAGCTTCCTTTTGTTCCTGAAATTCTTGAATCTTGTTGTGAAGGCTTGATCATCATACTTCTTTTGGGGTTTCTCTTTTGCACTGATCCTGGATTCTTCTTCAGCACAGCAAGTCCAAAGTTCTTCAAATGTAGGATACTCCTTCCTTGTGTTCATGCTTGCGGCAAATGCATCCCATGTCTTGGGAAGACCATTGAGTACTATGTTTAACAATTCTTTCTCTGAAATGATCTCTTCAATAGCTTGTAGTTGATCTCTTAACTGAGATATCCTCACAAAGTATGATGTTATGTTGTCATCATCATTCATCTTCATGTCACAGAGCTCATTCTTCAAACTCATTACTTGTGCAATGTTTTTGAGTGAGAAGAGATTTGTTAGGACATCGTACATCTTCTTCGATGAGTCAAGAAGGGAGATGTAGGGTATCAAGTGATCTTTTATAGAATCCACTATGATACTCATGGAATTGATGTCACCGTCTTTGAACTTCTCCATAACTGCAACGTTCTGCGGTTCCTTCTCTTTTCCTTCTTCAAACTCTGGTTTCACGATCTTTCCTTTCACAATATTCAGCACTTTATTCTTGGAAAGGATGAGGTCAATCCTTGTCTTCCATGCTCTGAAGTTAGAAGCTCCATCTAACTTGTTTTCTGACTTCATAGAGTAAGTCATGGCTTCTTTGACTTGGTCAACCCTAGATTTGACCAAAAACTCAAACTTGACGTCTTGACTTGCTGAGAGTACCAGAAGATGCGCTAGACTAGGGCACACTGGTCTATCCGGAAATCAGGTCAATCCCTTCACTTAAGGTGCCTCAACGAGAGGGTTAGGGTTTCTGCAACTGCACCTACTAGTAACCCTAGCGACAGTGCTTTGGTGACTGCTCCTGCTAGAAACCCTAGCAGCAGTTCTTCAACGAGCTTAATATCCCTATGGCTATGCTCCCTTCCAATGGTTAGACTGAATGAAGGAGGTGTGGGCCCAAAACCTGTTAGAATATAATGGATGTGCTCGTTTTATCATTGACAATATCGCTATTGTCACCCAACCATAGGCCGAAGCCACCGTTCGAGCACCTTAACCTTGACAGAGAATCACTCCAGAAGAAAACCATAGACTAGATAGCCACACAAAGGGTAGCGCTCCTTTTCCCAAGGATAGTGCACCAACAAGAGCTGATCAGATAGTCCAAACCATAACCAAGAGATAGTCCAAGCCAAACGTGATCTGCTAGCTGCAACAGCCGCAATGACAGCTCTCCTCCAAACCTGCGCACAAAACTGGGCACTGCAGTGTGCACAAGTGCTGCTCTGCAATTCTGAGACTACCTGCCAAAATGAAGACCGACCTCCTGTATTTATAGTAATTTTGGCTAACTGCTTGGAACGACTTCTCATTCTGGGTATCTGTCTGTTCAGTATATATTATTTCTTCTGGTCGACTTCTTCTCTTGGAGGCTAATAACCTAATACAAGTTATCTTCTTGAGCCGACATGTCTTCTAGTGTTATTAGCCAACTCATTAGGGTTTCTTCTTGCTTCTCGGAGTATTCTACTCTCGTCAGGTTTACACGAGGAGGTAAATACCTCCCGCAACTACCATAATATCAACAATATGGAGTCAAAAGGAGGACGCAAGGGATGAAGGAATAAGTGAAAATGATGAAACTAAAGACAAGAGAGTTAAACTTTGAGGTGTCGCTATGGCAAGGCCTCAAATATAAAACCCTAAGGGAGAGAGGTTCACTTTGGTGTAGAAAAACCTAGGCCTCAGTGCTCTCTCCTCCTTTAGCTCAATGGAAAAAATGGCTAGCTCAAAATATGATTGATCCAAGACAAGAGAGTTTGAAAGTGACGTGTTGCTAGAGCAAAGGCTTCACTAGTCAAACCCTAGCGAAAGACGCTCACCAGGTGTAGGCTACCCTAGGACTTGATGCATCTCTCTCCTTCTTAGCTCAACAAAAGTAGAACGGATAGGCTAGACGGAAAGAATAGAGTGTTGCTAATGTAAGGCACTATCTTACTTCAGAAAATAAAATGGCTTGAAACCTTGGTAGGGACATGAGACAAGGACCTTCAATGTGTGCTTGTCACCTAGGGTTTGATTTAACAAATTATAATAATAAATGCAAGAAAACAATACTACAACCATTCAATCAAGAAGTTTTGCAGAATTCACTTACATTTAACCAAGAAATCACATAGAAAAACCCTAGTTGTAATACCTTCCACCAAGAGAAATGTCAAAATGCCAAGAAAAAGTCTTCCTTCAACGAGTGCGCCTCAAAATTTAAGCCAATAACCCCAAAAATGGCGCAAATTTCAGACCTCACTAATGAGTGAGTGAGAGATGATGATTAAATGAGAGTGAAAACCCTCAATATATAGTGTACCAATGACCTAAATTACATTTTATTTCATTAAAAAGGCCGACGAGGCCAAAATACTAAAATCATATTGTTTTACATTAAATGCTTAAATTAAAACCCTAGTCAAGCAATAGAGAGACGTCATCCCCTTTCTAGGATGACATTAGCCCTAGGCCTTGATGCGTCTCTCTCCTTAGCTGAACAAAAGTAAAACGGCTAGGCTAGAAGGAAAGAATAGAGTGTTGCTAAGGCAAGGCTCTATCTTACTTCAGCAAATAAAATGGCTTGAAACCTTGGTAGGGACATGAGACAAGGACCTTCAATGTGTGCTTGTCACCTAGGGTTTGATTCAGCAAATTATAATAATAAATGCAAGAAAACAATACTAAAACCATTCAATCAAGAAGTTTTGTAGAAATTCACTTACATTTAACCAAGAAATCACATCACATAGCAAAACCCTAGTTGTAATACCTTCCACCAAGAGAAATGCCAAAATGCCAAGAAAAAGTCTTCCTTCAACATGTGTGCCTCACAATTTCAACCAATAACCCCAAAAATGGCGCAAATTTCAGACCTCACTAATGAGTGAGTGAGAAATGATGAATAAATGAGAGTGAAAACCCTCAATATATCATGTACCAATGACCTAAATTACATTTTATTTCATTAAAAGGGTCGACAAGGCCAAAATACTAAAATCATATTGTTTTACAATAAATGCTTAAATTAAAACCCTAATCAAGCAATAAAGAGACATCATCCCCTTTCTAGGGTGACGTTAACCCCTTCTAGGGCAAATGAAGCCTCCTGGAGCAAAATGTTAGCCCTCCTTGGGCTTCTCCAAGCTGTCACACGTGCCAAAACTGCCAAAATTGCCTCCCAAGACATCCATATTGTTGGGTGATGTCATGGGCATCCTGGCAAATGTCTTGGGCCTTTCAAGGCCAGTGTTCCTGTGGAGAGGGCTCAACCCCCCTAGGTATAGGTTTGCTCAGCTGCCTCTAGTGGGTTCTTCTGCTCTTCCCTGGTACAAACACTCTGCCCTGTCTCTGCCCTCTACTGGGGTCTCAGCATCCATCTAGTGGGCTCTTCAGCCCATGGAGGTCCAAACTAATCATCTCCCCATGTGTACCTGTTCGTCGAGCATGATCCTGCACATCAACAACTACGTCGTCCATGGGCTCATAAGTCACATCTAATCATCAATTTTTATTAAACATGTGCATAAAACCCCTTTACCCTACTCTAGTGCTCAAAGACATTATACAAGTCTGCAATTCAAGTTTGGGGAAAGTGACAAGACGTCCTATTGGGCTAGAGTCTATTCTAAAAGGGTTGTTCCTGGAAAGGATCAAATCCAAGTCATGCAAGTAGGTGAAGTGGATGGGGATGTCTGGGCAAAAGGTGCAGTGATAGCAAGGATGGCTTACCGATGGGTGCCTCTGTGGAGGGTGAGTTGTACTTGTCATGGATGCAATGTTTCCAAGCCAATTCATGCCTTTTATCTTCATTCGTTTTCTTCCAAGATGCTAATCAAAGGACACTGCCCTGGCTTGGTGACCAGTGGTGGCAATGTTAGCCACAATTATTTCACGGAAATGAAAGGTTAGTTCGTGATGAGACTCCCTTTCTCTTAGCTATGCCACCAAGAGCCACTACCCTGGCGTGGTGACCAAATGCTAGTAGTGTCATAACGCTAGATGCTCATGGACCTAATAGGCTGGCTCGTGATGATACCCCCTATCCTCTAACAAGGTCTAGTATTTATTGTTTTTTATCTTTTTTATTGCTTTTTCTTTCAAGGAGCTAGTCAAGGGACACTGCCCTGGCTGGGTGACCAGAGGTGGCAATGTTACCCACAAATACTTTCATGGAAATGAGAAGGTCGGCTCGTGATGAGACCCCCTTTCTCTTGGCCATGCTACCAAGAGCCACTACCCTGGCATGGTAACCAACTGCTAGTAGTGGCATACCGTTATGCACCTATGGACCTAATAGGATGGCTCATGATGAGACCCCCTATCCCTCAACTAAGCCTTGATTTATTTTTACGGGTCTCTCTATCTCTTGCTGAGAAGCTTTTTAATGCTTTCTCGGGGATCCTTGGGCGAAGCATCTCGAGGTTTGTATTCTTAGGCTTTTATTGTCGGCTGCATTTACCCCCAAGGCCTTTTAGCCCATTCTTCCCACAAGGTAAGGTACAACCCCTAAATGATTGTCCAATCCTATGCCCAGACCAGTGTAATGGGATGGGTGAGCGAAAATTAAGGTGGAAAATGGTATGTATGACGGGAACGGACGATGGCTTTTCAGAAACCCCCCCAGTGGCAACTCAAAACCTATGGACATAAGATTGCTAGGGCATCCTGGCATTCCCCCAGACATGATCAAGTGGACAAGCATAAGATCCAAGCACCTGTTAGAAACAAAGGAATCAAATGCACATATTCAAAGGTTTTGAGGATCAGAGTGACACATGCCATGATACCCATACTCATTACCTCATCGAAGGTGATGGATGTTGTTATTGCTGCTGACAAAGTGGAGGCACTGAAAGGGAGAAAAGATGGGCCCTCCAGGGCCATGTTCAAGTCGATCTGGCTCTCAATACTCCATGTCTAGGACCTGTGGGCCTCGAGACATAATCTCCTAGTTATCCCTAAAAGTGAGGGATAACATCTGGCTCCAACTCGGGGACATGTGCTCACTGTAGAGCGCATGAGAACCTCAGTATCTTTGGCATAACCTGTAACCTGCTTGATCTCAATAGAAAACATCAGTAACCGTTTGAGGTGTTGATCCCACCCAATCATATATATATATATATATAGATAAGATTGAAATAAAAGCAATCATAAGTGTGAATGTAGAAACAAACTAGTCTAACATGCAATGCAGATGGTATAGTACAATGAATGCAAAAATGCCTACCTACTTACCTGCACTTACCTGTGAAGTCGAGTTCCCCCACCCTGGTGAGGTTTGAGCAGGTGCGGGGTGATCGGTAATGAGCGCCTTCTTCCTTCCAAAGTGGACAAGTAGTAAGAGTCGTCCACTGATTCTCTTCCAACTTTGAAAGGTCTGAGCCAAGATTGAGGACTTCCTTTGACATTAGTCGGCTCTCCCTTCTGGGTATCCCACATCCATACTACGTCCCCTTCCTTGTGCTTTATGATCTTGTATTTGGTTGTTCCTTGAACGACCATGGTGTATTGTGCGGAGGGAGGGGGGTAGGATTCTACTGTAAAGACTTCTTGCTGGGACGGTTGAATCAGTATGTCACTTTCTCCTGTTTTTAGTAACTTCACGGTCCCAACTTCCTTGTCTTTATATTTGTCTAGGAGCTGTTGATATTCCTCTTTCTTGGGCCACTTAATCTGATCAAAGTCTTCCTCTGTTGCGAGAGGCATATCACTCGGAGAAAACTTCGGAAGACTTTCCATGATTTTCTCATGTGCTTTGTTATCTATGATGGGATCATTAGCTTCTTGCACATGGGTTGTAGTTACGAGTACATTTGGGAGACGACCTATAGTTCCATCTTTCAAAGGTATATTCACATAAGTGAGGTCCATCTCAAGGGTACCTCCCAGTTTAGAGGCAAACTTTCTAGACAATAACATCCCCTACACATCTGGGACATCCACTACCACTATGTCCATGTGGATTACCTTCTCAGGGTATTCTTTAAGGCAAACTTCTGCATTCTCAATTACCCCATGTGTGGGTATAGCTTTAGATTCAAAGCAACACACATTCTTGTAAGGTTGTGTGACTTTCAAACCTACTTGTTGCATGACCTTGAGGGACATCATATTAGCATCGGCCCCTGAATCCAGCACGCAGTTATTGAACCTCTTGTTATTCATTATCAAGGTCATAAAGAAGGGGAGATGTTCATCATATTGGACCCTAAAGTGATCAGCTTGTAACATAATAGGAGGGTCCATGGGTCCATCTGATCCTTGGAAAAAGCTGTCAAATCGTTATTTAATAGATGGCACTTTAATGACTTCTTTCAGTGGGATGGTTACATGCATTTTAGATAGCGCCCCTTCAAAGTCAAAGTTCAAATCAACCCTTCTAGTTTTGGATGTCTTAGGAAGAAGTATATCCAAAGGTGGGCGTTTTGTTTGGGCTGCCAAAGGAATGGTAGAGGTGGGTTGGTTCAGCTTTTTTCTTCTATACACCTGGAGCTCTTGTTCTTTCAAATTCTCTTTTGATTCCTGGTCTAGGTTGTTTATTACTACCATTCTAGCTAGCCTGGCTGCCTCTTTTATACCCTCCCGATGTTCTTCAGCAGTGATATTTATTTGGGGGCAATCTATGAGATGACCCATATTGTTCACTTGTTCATGGCCATCATTATTGTAAGGGCACTCATGTTCCCAATGTGCTTCATTGCACTGCAAGCACCAAGGGTTTTCATCCACTATATTTGCAGGAGCCAAACTGTTTAGAACTTCTTGATCATTCTTTAGTTTATAGAATTGGTTCCCCTTTTGGAATTGACCTTTGTACGGGACCCTAGGTGCTTGGTTATGGGCTCTTTCCAAGTTGACAATTCTACTAATCATAAGCTCTTGATTTTTTATCATGCAATCCATGGTTGTTTGTAACTTTGCCATACTGGCGCAAAGGTCGGAGGTAGGCTCAGTATTGTGGACTATCTTGGGTTTAGTGTCCATTTTGCCCCTTGGATTTGCGAAAGGCTCAATCTTAGATGAATGGAGGTTGCCTTCAATCTTGGTAGCCAGTTCTTGAGCTTCTTGGATCGTTTGGGGATTTTTCTCTCTGAGGAGATACCCTAGCTGACCAGTGAAAGACTTGATATAGATGTAGACAAGGTAATTGTCGGTTGGATGATGTCTTGCAGGGATTTTTTGCAACAAGGTTTCAAACCTGGTGTGGAATTCTCGAATGGATTAATTTTCATGCTTCCAAAAGGAATTCAACCTGGTAAGAAGCATGTTGGAGTCTTCTTTGATACTCCATCTCTTGACAAAGGCTTCTTCTAGCTTGTCCATGGTTTTAATGTTGCCATCGGGAAGACTAAGATACCAACGTCTTGAAGCATCAAGAAGGGTAGCGGAGAACAATTTCATGACTAGGTCTTCAGCATCATCACTAACGGGGTGAAGCTGAAAAAACGCCCAAAAATTGCTCATGTGCTCTTCAGCACTGATTGCATCAGTACCAGTAAACTTAGGCAACCACTTCTCATACTTAGGTGGCATTTGCCTATGGTAACCTGGTATGGCCGATATGTCTAGCAGCGTAAAGAGACTAGATGACCATTGTCTTTGATTATTGCCTGGGTTCGTTGCATTGGTCTGAGTTGCTGAGCTAGACATGGTTTTCAAAAGAAGACTCCCTCCAAATAGTGATTTTTCAACAGGAGAGTTTCAGGGAAGCTTTCTTCTGAAGGATTGAGGAGGATTATTGTACCTCCTTTTAGTTTGTGGAGTCACCAGATAATTTGCTTGAAACTATCAAAAAGATAAGGGAAAACACCCAAAGTGGAGTCGTCAGGTAAGCTTGTAAGAAAAAGGCTCTAGAGGCAAGGCTTACCGAAAAGTGTCGTCTTGAGGAGAATTGACTCAGTGTTCCCCAGCAACGGCGCCAAAATGTTATCACACAGTTTGTAGTTAGGCTAATGGATGGATGAAAAAAGGTCAAACTGGCGTAATTGAACCAATCCCACCCACTGTCACCTCGATGGGAAGGTTCTTTCTATTTAGGGAGGTAAGGCCCAGGGGAGACGTCCCCGGTGACCTGGGGTTTTGAGAAGGCAAAGGGTTTAGCAAGGATTAGTGATTATAACCCACCTCACAAGTCACCACCTGACCATAAAGTCTAGCTTATGGTCAAAAAAGATAACCAGAAGTAGTAACCAAGAAGTATCCATGCCCGAGAACAAAGCAACAATGAAACTATATGTGCAAGCTTGCTTGCTGGTTAGTACTTCATATAATCAATGACTTTATGATAATAAGCAATTGATAAACAATATTATTGATGAAGCAAATCAAAGTTGTACAATATCACTTCACAATAAATGTTATTGGCAATCAATGTAACAATATCAACACTTTTAGAAACAACGCCTTAGCCAACCATTAAATTGCTTCAAAGATAAAGTAGATGTTGCATATAGATGTTTATAGCATAGAAAGATGACGGCATCAATAGGGTTAGTAGGGTTAGTCTAGACTTGGGTTAGTGATGGTTAGGGTTTGTTCAATGTATTGGAAGTTTGTAGAATCAAGTTACTCAACACAAAAGGCCTTAGATCAATGCGCTCCTACAGTATATGGAGTCAAAAGGAGGACGCAAGGGCTGAAGGAATAAGTGAAGATGATGAAACTAAAGACAAGAGAGTTAAACTTTGAGGTGTTGCTATGGCAAGGCCTCAAAGATGAAACCATAGGGGAGAGAGGCTCACTTTGGTGTAGAAAAACCTAGGCCTCATTGCTCTCTCCTCCTTCTTTAGCTCAATGGCAAAAACGGCTAGCTCAAAAAATGATTGATCCAAGACAAGAGAGTTTGAAAGTGACGTGTTGCTAGAGCAAGGCTTCACTAGTCAAACCCTAGGGAAAGATGGCTCACCAGGTGTAGGCTACCCTAGGCCTTGATGCGTCTCTCTCCTTCTTAGCTCAACAAAAGTAAAACGGCTAGGCTAGAAGGAAAGAATAGAGTGTTGCTAAGGCAAGGCTCTATCTTACTTCAGCGAATAAAATGGCTTGAAACCTTGGTAGAGACATGAGACAAGGACCTTCAATGTGTGCTTGTCACCTAGGGTTTGATTCAACAAATTATAATAATAAATGCAAGAAAACGATACTACAACCATTCAATCAAGAAGTTTTGCAGAAATTCACTTACATTTAACCAAGAAATCACATAGCAAAACCCTAGTTGTAATACCTTCCACCAAGAGAAATGCCAAAATGCCAAGAAAAAGTCTTCCTTCAACAAGTGCACCTCACAATTTCAGCCAATAACCCCAAAAATGGCGCAAATTTCAGACCTCACTAAAGAGTGAGTGAGAGATGATGAATAAATGAGAGTGAAAACCCTCAATATTTAGTGTACCAATGACCTAAATTACATTTTAGGTTATTAAAAAGGCCGACAAGGCCAAAATACTAAAATCATATTGTTTTACATTAAATGTTTAAATTAAAACCCTAATCAAGCAATAGAGAGACGTCATCCCCTTTCTAGGGTGATGCTAGCCCCTTCTAGGGCAAATGAAGCTTCCTAGAGCAAAACATTAGCCTTCCTTGGGCTTCTCCAAGCTACCACACATGCCAAAACTACCAAAGCTACCTCCCAAGATGTCCATACTGTTGGGTGACGTCATGGGCATACAGGGAGACGTCCTGGGCTTTCCAAGGCCAACGTTCCTGTGGAGAGGGCTCAAGCCCCCTAGGTACAGGTCTGCTCAGCTACCTCTGGTGGGTTCTTCTGCTCTTCCCTAGTACAAACGCTCTGCCCTGTCTCTGCCCCCTGTTGGGGTCTCAATATCCATCTCGTGGGCTCTTCAGCCCCATGTAGGTCCGAATTGATCATCTCCCCATGTGTACCTGTCCAACATGGTACCTGTCTGTCGGGCATGATTCTGCACATCAACAACTATGCCCTCCATGGGCTCATAAGTCACAGGGATCATAGCAATGTCAATCACATCTAATCATCAATATTTATTAAACATGTGCATAAAACCCCTTTACCCCAGTCCACTGCTCAAAGACATTATACAAGTCTGCAATTCAAGTTTGGGGAAAGTGACAAGACGTCCTATTGGGCTAGATTCTATTGGAAAAGGGTTGTTCCCGAAAAGGATCAAACCCAAGTCATGCAAGTAGGTGAAGTGGATGAGAATGTCTGGGCAAAAGGTGCAGTGATAGCAAGAATGGCTTGCCGGTGGGTGCCTTTGTGGAGGTTGAGTTGTACCTGTCATGGATGCAATGTTTCCAAGCCCATTCATGCCTTTTATCTTCATTCTTTTTCTTCCAAGATGCTAGTCAAAGGACACTGCCCTGGCTTGGTGACCAGTGGTGGCAATGTTAGCCACAAGTATTTCACAGAAATGAAAGGCTGGCTCGTGATGAAACCCCCTTTCTCTTGGATCTGCCACCAAGAGCCATTACCCTGGCGTGGTGACCAGATGTGGGTAGTGTCATACCGCTAGATGCTCATGGACCTAATAGGATAGCTAGTGATGAGACCCCCTATCCTCTAACCAGGTCTAGTATTTATTGTTTTTTATCTTTTTTTGTCTTTTTCTTTCAAGGAGCTAGTCAAGGGACACTGTCCTGGCTTGGTGACCAGAGGTGGCAATGTTACCCACAAGTACTTTCACGGAAATGAGAAGGTTGGCTCGTGATGAGACCGCCTTTCTCTTGGCCATGAAACCAAGAGCCACTACCCTAGCGTGGTAACCAGCTGCTAGTAGTGTCATACTGTTAGGCACCCATGGACCTAACAGGATGGCTCATGATGAGACCCCCATATCCCTCAACTAGGCCTTGATTTATTTTTACCGGTCCCTTTGTCTCTTACTGAGAAGCTTTTTAATGCTTTCTCGGGGATCCCTGGGCAAAGCATCTCGAGGTTTTTATTCTTAGGATTTTATTGTCAGTTGCTTTTACCCCCAAGGCCTTTTAGCCCATTCTTCCCACAAGGTAAGGTACAACCCCTAAATGATTGGCCAACCCTATGCCTAGACCAGTGTAATGGGATGGGTGAGCGGGAAATAAGGTGGAGACCAGTGTAATGGGATGGGTGAGTGGGAAATAAGGTGGAAAATGGTATGTATGACGGGAATGGACGATGGGTTTTCAGAAACCCCCCCTGTGGGAACTCAAAACCTATGGACATAAGCTTGCTAGGGCATCCTGTCATTCCCCCAGACATGGTCAAGTGGACAAACATAAGATCCAAGCACCTGTTAGAAACAAAGGAATCAAATGCACATATTCAAAGGTTTTGAGGATCAGAGTGACACATACCATGATACCCGGACTCATTACCTCATGGAGCAAGAACCACCTCTGGTGCAGGACCAAGCCGAAGGTGATGGATGTTGTTTTTGTGGCTGACAAAGTGGAGGCACTGAAAGGGAGAAAAGATGGGCCCTCTAGGGCCATGCTCAAGTAGATCTAGCTCTCGGTACTCCATGTCTAGGACCTGTGGGCCTCGAGACATAATATCCTAGTTATCCCTAAAAGTGGGGGATAACAGTGACTTGTGAGGGGGAAAAATTTACTCAGCCTTTTAAGCCTTTTCCTTCTCAAAACCCCAGGTCACCGAGAACGTCTCCCCTAAGCTTACCACCCTAAATAGAAAGAGTTATCCTATTGAGGTGACAATGGTAGGATAGTCTCAGTTTCGCCAGTTTGCCAGTATTCCATCCGTCCTTTACTCCAACTACAAACTATGCGATAACATGGCCAACCAAGATGAAGAATAATATTTTGGGGTAAGAACATATGCCAGGGCATAGAGTGGAACATTCAAATTATCCCACCTTTTAACCACAAGTTTATGGATATGATCATACAAGATCACATCCTTCGGCTAAACAGTGTCTTTGATTTGGCCTAGCATTTTGTCCATCTGCTCATACACCTCTCCAATCACCAGTCGATCTGTATCTGCAAACCGAATCATAATGTAAATGGGTTTGGTGAACTGCAAAATATATTGAACCTGTTTCCAAAAATGGCCATCAAGAACTGTGTCCTCCACCTCCTGAAAGTCACTTCTCTTAGATACGAATGTAGCCCTGTCTTTTAGATCCTGCCATGAATCACTCGAGGCCATACTAGTCAATGCCTCTCTTACCTTCAAGAGACGCCTGAAGGTCAGATAATAGCTAGCAAATCTGGTCTTTGCAATCTTTGGTAACTCCAACTTGGAGTGACTGCGAAAATTGTAGTGGGGCATGCTATGATTGGTAATAAATCTTATCATCTTCTTCCCTCTCTTGTAAAAAGCACCAATCCATCTATAATCATGGTCCTTCATTTTAATGATATCATGCATCAAAAGGTTCATT
>JZKD02S1695041.1:14221-37281 GCA_000966675.3 Picea glauca | reverse complement strand
TTCCTCATATATACACACATATTCCAAACTGGTTTTCCCCGGGGGGGTTTTATCCAGGGTCATGTTGACCAAAAATACCTATGTCTACAAATGCATGATTTAGTTTCTTAGATCTATTCATATTCAGCAGTAAACAATGTTTAGGTGTGTTATGTTTATTTTGAGATGCATGTACTAATTTCTGGTGACGAAAACAACATGCTAGAGCACCCAAAATCGAGAACATAACCGTAACAAATCAGCAAAATACTTTTGGACTGTTGGTTGTTATAAAATAGCAAAAAATTACTTTACCTGACAATGAAAACTTAGAGCCTTTCTGTTAGCAACATTTCTTGTATAGGGGGTGTTTTCTCTCCAAGATTCGAGCCCGTGGCATAAATACGAAGAAATGGGGCTTAAAGAACCTATCATATGCATTTTGTCCAAGGTCACAGCCATGAGCGCACTGTGCAGCGCAGAAAATCCATTTCGAGTTAAAAATGCAAGTGGGCAGGCGCCTCCAGTATTCAGCGGTGAGGTTCGATCGATGGAGCAGATCGTCGGTTGGCGGAAATTTGAGACCAACAGAGTTGTGTCGTGTTTAGCACAAGAATCGGGCACACAATCTTATCGAAATGATCTAGGTCGTCCATCCCGCAGGGACACGTGGTGCGCGATTAGGCTCTTCGCCTTTTCGCCCATCGCGACCTTGAAACACTTTTCTTTGCAACTAGAATCCCCGAGACGCGAAGTGTCGAAAGCACCCAGGACCCGGGCCCGCAATCTCACCGAAAGTGATCTCAGCCGTCCATCCCGCAAGGACACGTCGTGCGTGATTAGGCTCTTCGCCTTTTCGCCCATCGCGAACTTGAAACGCTTTTCTTTGCAACTAGAATCCCCAAGACGCGAAGTGTCGAAGGCGTCCGGGACTGGGGCCCACAGTATCGCCGAATGAGTTCAGGACCGTCAGATCAGAGAGGGATGCGTGGCGCCCAATTAGGCCATCTCGGCATTTCGCCCATCGCGACTTTGAAGAGCAAGGATCAACTCCTTCCTATCCACAAACCCCAAAACGCCGAAAGCGCCTTTGAGGATAAGAGCAGGATCACGGCCCGTGATCACTTGGGGATATAGAAAGAGTTGTGCAAGAGGGGCCAAAAGCGTCGAGTTTAGTCATAGAAGGGATCGTCGCGATCTCCAGGTGTCAATCCGATTCGGTCTCAATCCTGGTTCCTGCTAGGACTAAATGAAGGTGGGAGAAGGTGGTTGAAACCTCTCCTCACTCATTAAGTGTAAGGTATGGAGGATCTAGCAAGCAGTCTGCCCGAGATGGTCCTGTGTGCCAATTTTTTCCAAAGAAGCCATGCTGAGTCCTCGACTAGCCAGAGAAGTCTGCACACGCTAACTCGACACTTAATGGCTCAGCTCCCCCCTTGCAAGAGCCATGCACAGTTAAGGTGGCGTCTGACGAAGGATATCCGTCCGAGTTTGACTGAAGGGACGCCACGCCTTGGAGGTCCGAGCACGCCTCTATTAGGCGAATTTTTCTAAGTATATGTACTCAGTTTTTGTATTTTGAAAGGATCAATGGTTGAGCTAGGCTCCCGATTGTAAAGTTTTAACGAAGCACTAGTTGCTCTGGTTATGTATTGGCACTTGAGACTTCTTGCCTTATGAATGTCAGCTTCTTTCCATCTCTTTATTTACACTGTGTTAGAACAGCTCGGAATTAGAGGAACCATTCAAGTTGCACTGTTATAGGATGATGTAGGTTGGATCACTGTAATAGTTGCATTGTTTCTAATCAGTTCTTGTATTTTTTCAACACTGAATGATTTGGAATTGGAGGATCTAGTCAAGTCACCCTTCAGTTCCCTGAAACTCAGAACCAAGAGGATCTTGTATTCTGAGTTTTTCTTCCTCAAGCTGTTGAAAGGCCTGATGCCCGAGGCAGTCTTGCTCACTCATCTCACCAAGTCTTCCACCTGCTCATTTTATAATCAACTCACTGACGGAAGTTAGATCAAGACCTCCTTTGTTCTTTACATACCAGGTCTGGTCCCTGAGTTAGAGTGATACCTTCCTGGGTCTCTACCCATTTGATCACCCATTAAATTTATTTGTGACATAAACTGATGGGCGTTGGGCTCTGCTCCTGCCGCAATCCAGGAGTGACTTCCAACGCCAACACTTTCTTTGGTCAAAGACAGACCAAGAAGGCAAGTTGATAGAA
Organism: Picea glauca; assembly: GCA_000966675.3. NCBI lineage: Eukaryota > Viridiplantae > Streptophyta > Pinopsida > Pinales > Pinaceae > Picea > Picea glauca. Next base: position 35,066 of record JZKD02S1695041.1, on the reverse strand, counting down.
CCTAGAATTTTCACTGTGCCCAACTTCCTTTACATTAAAATATTAATTTTTTAAGCTAAACTCCCTTATTCTAGCCTATGGACGGGCAAGAGGCCCTCTTCAACAATTAATTAATTAACATCATACAAAGTTTGGGCCTCTAGGCCACATGTACAATATCTAAGGGGCATGAGGCACGAAAAATGACCACTCTCCCTCAATGAAGGGAATAAGGGGAGCTTTAGTGCAATGTCCATCCTCCCAAGGCCCTTCAATGTTGAATTCTTCCACAAGCAACACCACAAACACCCTCTAAGCTTTCTTCAAGCGTGGGCTCTATGCCCCAAACATAGTACCTTGCCTCCAATGGCCCTCCAAATGCAAGGTTTGCTCTGATTGTAGTATTGCCAAAAAATATTTTAATTCCTTGGAATGTGGTCAGCTCTAGTTTAGTGCATAGTCGGCTCAATCACAAATTTTAAAGGGAGCTCAATATATGCATACATACAAACACACACACACACACACACACACACACATATATATATATATATATATATATATATATGACCATAGACATTACCAATCCAGCGTCTACCTTAAATATCTCCTGCAATTCAGTCTACTCAAATTGGTGCTACATATTTTTTTCTTATAGCCCTTGCACATTCCATCCTACCATCTTACTCGGCCACTTCCATAGCAGTCAATAAAACCAACACCGGTACCTTTTTGAAAGGATCTTATTGGAGGAAGAGAGCCTTGAACCAAGTTATTGAAAGTATGCATTAGGTATGTTAAAAAACGTCAAGTGTGTCCTTCCTAAGCTTGAAAATTCCACAACTCTTGGTTCCTTTGTCGTTCGTATGCATCTCGAACATACTGGTTGACCCACACCTAATACCCACTTGTGAAGACATACACATTTTCTATTTAGCAATCCTTAATTTTCCTCCCATTTTCATCGATGGCTAAATACAAAACCATTGTGATCAAATTTTGAATCCTCTCAGCTTGCTCTTGTAACTTTCTTTCACATTCAGCATGTGCCTTCTTCTCTTTCTTCTCTTCATGCAACTCTAAAGAAATGTGCTCCCTCTCCAATTCATTCTACAACAGTGTGTTGAGTAGGTTCAAAATCTATTCCTTAAGATGCTTTGAATGAGAAGAAGATTTTCAGGTCCTATCAAACTTGCCAACTGGGTTTGTCTTTGACCACAGATTGGCTCTATGTTTCAACTATTGTGTAAATGTTTTGTTGTTGTTTTAGGACAACCAACAGTCCAAGAACTTCTTGCTGATTTGTTATGGTTGTACTTGCAATTTTAGGTGCTCTAGCATGTAGTTTTAGTAACCAGAAGTTAGCACATGCATACTAAAATAAATACAACACACCTAAAGATCTTTACAACTAAAAATAAGCAAATCTAGAAGACTAACACATATCATTTTGTACACAGGTATTTTTGGTCAACATGACCCTGGATAAAACCCCCCCGGGGAAAACCAGTTTGGGATATATGTCTATATATGAGGAAAGCAGATGGTGGAATACAACAAGTACAAAATATAGATGAACCTGATAAAATAGCAACTTGATCCACGCTGAAATACAAGTCCAAAAGAACCAGGTGCGCCCTAGGAAGGTGTGCCCCCCATACAAGCTCTCAAATCCACTGAAACTGCTCCAGAAGCAAACTGTGAGCTCAGAATAGAAAACCCCTCCACAGGAATGAAGCTCTATTGGATGGCCTACCTCTGCAACTGATCTCACTGCAATCTGATGGGTAGAAGTCCTCCCCACTACTGATGCGCCCTCCAAAGCAAGTGCGCCCTCCACAATAATGAAACCTCCTCAATAAATAAACAAGGCTAGATGTTGAATGTCTCCCTCCATGAAAGCATGCACCCAAGCTCAAGCCTCCTCATGCAACAAACCTCATCTCAATGCTCCCTCTCTTCCTCTCCAAGTGAGCAAATGAAGCAAATGAACTCTCCTTCACCCTTTGCGCCCCTCTTGAACATGCATAAGGAAACCTAAGAAACCAATGGATGAGATCATCTCATCTCCCATCTAATCAATGGTTGAGATCTCACCAAAAGTATCTAAGTCAATGACCCACTTTGGGTTAAGTTTCCTAAGTTCACTTTATGTCTCTAATTCACCCACAAAGTGAATTAATAGTCATTTTAGGCATAAATGACTAAATTTCACTTTTGACTTAAAATTCATAAGTCAAATTGAAATTAGATACAAAGTACAAGGCACAAAGTGTATAGTCAAGCCCACATGTGTCTAGGAGAGCAGAAGCACATGGGGAACACCTCCCAAGGTACAAAACTCAACACGAGATCCTTGAAACTTGGAACACAATTCTTCAATCTCCTTTTCGTCACTTTAACAATGTCGTATCAGTCATGACCTCATTCACTTGCTTCTTTACAAGATCTGGTTGTTGCAATCATGTTATGATGAGGGGGTCGAGGGTTTGTGATATCCTAGCAAGGAATAACTCTACATACAGTTTCACCTTGTATCCATCTAGGATTCCTCTTCTTCCCATGGTCTTGTTCTAAGTTTTGATGGTGATTTCTCGAAGAATTGTGAACCTGGTTGACACAAATAGCAACCATGTTTAGCAACCTACAATAACATACTCACGTGCACTGAGCACACTTCCTATAATTTCATGCTTGGAGAAACCTTAGACCTTTGTGGGGCTAAATATATGCACTATTAATTCCCAACATTAAATTGTCAACCAAGGAATCGTAGACTTAGAGGTGCAAGCACAAAAAATGTAGGATTGGAGCCTAGTCTATCCTATTGCTAGCAAACACACTTCAAAATGTAATGAATGCAAGTAAGACACACTCAAATGAAAATTCACACTACAAGATGTAGTTTAACACTAGATCGCAAGATCATGTCTCCCGAGTTAGATCCCGATCTTCAATGGCTTATTCCTGTAGTGGTTCGCCAAACTACAGAAAAACTAAATTAAAGCAACTAGATTAAAGGACAAAGAAAACTAAAAGTAAATGTGGAATTTACCCAAACTGGCATTCAAATCAGCCAGTTGGATGAGGTTACTCAAACCCTCATGTATGTGTGCTACTAACCTAAAGTGGAATTTACCAGTTTTAAGAGCAAATCCACCAAACTCCTAATTAACCCTATCTAGAGAAAAGGATGTAACGTAAAGACTTCAAAGAAACACTCTTCGAAGATTGGTTCTCAAGAAAAGATATGCCTGGGAATAAAAGCAAAGTCAAAGTGAAAATACAAAATTAGTTTTGTTTGTGTGAAAATGAATGTGCAGGTACAAGATTAATTTTAGGTACAAGAATGAGAATATTTCATTTAACGTTGCTCATGTGCTTTGTGATGAATGGACATATAATACAAAACAATAACATATCATATGCACAATATATCTATAACAAACTAATATCTAACCTAACGATACAAGCAATATATGATTAATGAAACAATAACATATACAAACATAAATTAAGAGTTTATAACAAAACAATATATAAAATAAACACTAGATAAGAATAGATATAACCCAATCCATTATGTATCAATTAAACAAACAATATATTAACACACAATAAAAACAAAACAATGAAAATAATATTAACAAAATATTAATAACAAAACAATAAAGTGAAAACAACCTGGAACCAAATGTCATATAACGCATACAACCAAATGTCATATAACGCATACAACGTACGTGAACAATGAGTGAATTTTAAAAACTCATAATATTTCTTCACATGACACATTATTTACATGAAACAATACGGAGTGAATTTTAAAAACGCAGAATAATTTTTACGTGATACATTATTTACAGGAAACAATACAGAGAACTGAACTCAAAAAGGCGTGAACTCTAAAAGATTTAAACACAATATATGTATGAATTAGAGTAACAAAAGAGCAGGTGTATTCACAAGAAATAGAAATATACGTAACCTAACAATGTGCAACATTCAGAAGGAGCGAACAACCGTAAATACGAGGAAAATAGGGCTGAACTGTCAGCGTGAAGGCGTGGTTGAAAGGCTGCGGGTCAGGAAATTAAATGGATAGATATGCAGTGTTATCAATTGCAGAGAGCGATGACTGATCTGAAATCTGTGGGAGAGTGAAGCACCAGAGAGAGAAAATGGCCAGATTGCAGGTGCTCTTCTTGAGGATAGATCTCATGAGATTATCAAATTAAAATAATGCAAATTGAAATTAAACGCACTCAAAAATTAATCAAAACAACAATCTAATTAATAAATAAAAGCTGCAAAAATTAAACGCACACAAATCTAATTAATAAATAACAAAAGAAGAAATGCACGCAAATCTAATTAATAAGTAAAATGGCCAGGATGTTACCGGAGAGAGGGGCCCTTTCCGACCTGGACAACACTCCTGGAGAATCTAACTTGGATCAAGTTGCGAAAATTGTAGCAAAGATCAATTCTTCATTTATTAAATATAAATTTTCACTCTCCAGTAATACAACAACGTTTTTCTCTATACATGAATGAATTTATGTTTTTTTAACAACAAAAGCATATTTATATACACGCACACCATGCCTCAAATCTCAACTAATTTCCTCAAATCTCAACTAATTTCTTGAATGCATCAATCTCTTATTTTCATAAATAAAATGGACAGATGTTGCTTTCTCTCTTGGATCCATTGTACAAATAATGAGAAGGTTGTTACCAACCAAATACTCCCATGCCAATTGCTCAGGAACAATATTTTTTCCAATCTCAAAGCCATATAAGAAGAAACGTCCCATGCACAAGAGAGAAATTGAGGGTTGAATAATATTAAACTCATCCTCTTCAAAAATTCACATGGTGGGTTTAGTATTCAATCCATGGATATACTTTTCACAAAACATCGTGGTGGGTTTAGCATTGAATTCATGGAGATACTTTGCACAAAACATCATTAGTTAAACGTATTTAAGGAATTCTAGATAATTAATTAAAGATTTGGGAAATTAATTAAATTATTATATTTTTTCTTCAAGCTTAAAAAATGGTGGATTGATATATTTTATGGATTTAAGTTTAAAGATATTTCTAGAATATAAATGAGGTGGATTAATATATTTTATGGATTTAAGTTTAAAGATATTTAGGGAATATAAATGAGGTGGATGAATAGATATTCATTTTAATAATAAAATGAATAATTATTTTTTAAGTCTTAACAAAAGGTGTTTTATAACAGCTTGAGTGGGCCTAATGGTTAAGAACATGTGTTTCCTCGGTCACAAGTTCAAATCCAAAGGGGGGTAGGGTATGTATACCTCCGTAGACTTTACCAGTAAAATTGTTGGGGTGTCTGGCTTGGTTGTGACCTTAAAAACAGATTATTATTATTATTATTATTATAAACTTGGCCACATGGTATATATTAGCTTGAGTAATTAATGGAATGATTATGAATGGGTGTAGGATTTAATTATGGGTATGGAAAGTATTAATCATAATAAATGAGGGTAAGCTTTAAGAGTAATTATACTTAGTGATTCCCCTTATCTTTAATAAATTAAGAAGATGCCAAAAACACGTTTTTACCTTAGTTTTGTTTACCATTGCATACTTACAATTGTGGCCTATCCTTGAGCTTGAAGATTTTCCAGGTCCTAATAAGCTGCCAACTAGGTCTGTCTTTTACCTCAAGTTGGTTATAAGTTTCAACTGTCTAACAATGGTTTGTTGTTGTTTTATAACGGCAAACTGTTCAGGAACTTCGTTGTTTTGTTACGGCTACATAGGTCGTTTAAGTGCTCTAGCATGTAGTTTTAGTCACCAAAATGTTAGCACATGCATACCATAATATATGTAACACACTTAGAGATCTTTACTGCTGAAAATATTGTTGTTCTAAACACTAACATACATGAAAATGAACACAGGTATTTTTGATCAACATGACCCTGAATAAAAAAAACCCCGGGGAAAACCAGTTTGGAATATGAGTGTATATATGTGGAGAATAGAAGGTGTAATACAACAAGTACAATAAACAGAAGAACCTGCTACAATAGCATCTTGAACCAAGCCGCAATACAAGCCCAACTAAAACAAGTGCGCCCTAGTATGGTCCGCCCTCCACAAATGTTGTCTAGACCACTGAACTGAAGCACTCTGCTGACTGAAAGCTCCAATGGAGAAACCCTCCCACAGTACTTTGATACTGAGTTGTAGCTTCCCACTGAAACTAACCTCATTGCAAATTGAGCTCTAAAAGTCCTCCCTACTGATGATGCACCCTCCTCACCAAGTGCGCCCTTCCTCCAAGCAAGAACCACTCCATAAAATAAAAGAGAACCTAAGCTATGTGGTTGCCTCCATGGATAGAAGCGTCCAAGCTTTCCTCAACTCTAGCCTCCATCCTCTTCCTCATGGTCTCTCTCAAACTCTCCAAGTGAACAAATGAGTGAATGAGCTCTCCTTTGCCCTTTGCACCCCTCTTGAACCTCCATAAGAAAACCTAAAATATGGACGGTTGAAATCATCATATCTGATGTCCAATCAAAGGTTGAGATCATCCCATAATAATCTCACTCTCAAATCCACTTTGGGTTAAGTTCCCTAAGTTCACTTTATCTCTCCTAATTCACCAACAAAATGAATTAATAGTCATTTAGGCTAAAATGACCAAATTTCACTTTTGACTTAAATCTCCTAAGTCAATGTGAAATTAGACATAAAGTACAAGGCACAAAGTACATAGTACTTCCCAAATGTGTTTAGGAGCTCACAAACACATGGGGAACACTTCCCAAGGTACATAATCTCAATAGAGCTTGTATATAGGAAATGGAGCTTGGCAAGGGCCACTACAAATACTTGGAGAAGACATTTGATTTGCAGGAATCATCATTAGCAAAACTATTGTATAATCATCTTTTGATCACTAAAAATATGGAAAATTTATGTATTAACCACATAGGATGAATAACAATAGATAATGGAGGTTTATGATGTAATTAGGGTTATATTATTGGTGAAATACGGGGAAAAGATGTAATGATGAATATATTTATATGGCGGAAAATATGACAAAAACAAAGTCCAACAACCCCTAACTCACCAGTTGCCTTGGCAAAAAGAATTTATTTTTTGTTCAAATGCGCTATGCCATCCTTCAGTGTACATTTCCATCTGCTTTTGCTTCTTGTCACCTTCTCAAACTAAGCAAGAACTAAATGATTTATTCAATTCACCTCCTCCCAAATTCATCATCGTCATCTTCAATTAAAGGTGGCTCTTCATCTTTATTCACTTCATTTTTAACCTCCTTTGCAGTATTACTTGCAGTTTGTGGATCATGTTCTACATGTGCATTGTAGTCCTCATTTGCATTGCCAAACTCAAGTTTTGTTTCTATATCATTATGTATGTCAATAACCATGAAATCCTCTTGCTCTATGCTATTCTCATCCTCATACACACCAAACAATGCTACAGACTGAGCACCATAATCAGACTATCAGAAATACCAACAACATGAGGAAAATTGAGCTCCTTATTGTCTGCATTCCATTCTATCTTTGCAAGCATCACAAAAATTCTTTGGAGAGAGTTTCAAATACCCATGCTATTGTAGGAGGGTAACAAAGCCTAGTTCCGAAAGTTGGGAAGAACTGTTAGAGTGTTGTGCACGCTTCATGGGAGCTTCTGATGCCTGCTGTGGCCGGTGGCCTTATACTAGTTCAACAGAAGGTGATGTGGAAGATACAAAAGCTAACTTCAAGACGAAGTTCCTTGAAAAGGGGGAGTATGTAATGCCCCATAATAATAATAATAATAATAATAAAATATTAAAGTAAATAAATAAAAGGAATTACTTTATTAATAGAATAAAGGAAAAAATAAGAAAAGATAAATTTATGGAAAGCTAAATTGAAAAAACGCTAAAACAAACATGATTAATTATCTAATGACAAGTGTAACTTATGCATGTAGCTTATTGCATGAATGGATAAGAGGAATTCTATATAATGAAGGTGCAGAAGAAAATTTGGGGGCTTTTACTTGGGAAATTAGGGGGAAAGGCTTGGAAACTGGCATAGGTAGTTGATTGAGGGCTCGGAGGCTCTCAATCGTGATGACTGAGGGGTTGGTTGCAAGGAGCGTCATCCCCCACACTCTATTGTAGCATATTGGATCATAGATTGGAGCGCAACTGTTCGACATTCATAGCGTTCTGAGCTATTTCTTCAACTCTTAGGTAAGTTATCACCACTCGCTTCTTGTGAATTATGTAATCATGATTAATGTATCTTTAATTTGATTCAGTTAATGGTTGCAAATTGCTATGTTTATTTATGCATTTAGTTGAATTAGAATTTGAGCCATTACATTGGGGTTATGGTATATTGTAAATGTTGATTTAGGAGAAATATGAAGAGTCGTTGGATCTATTGGAAAATGAAACCAAATGTCATCTCTCAATGTATTTATATATGGTTCATATCAATAAAGGTTTTTAATGCATGGAGTTATTCATCCATAGCCTGTCACAAAGAAAGTTCAAACTAATCACAAATGTATACAAGGCAAAGATATTAGTGTTCACGAGAAAGAAAAAAAAAGCAAGCTCAACATTTTTCTATAACCAATTAGTACCAAGGAAATCAAGACACAGAAATATATAGGAAAACTTTCTTCTTGATATCAGATAGAAATGTGCAATGACGACATCTAAGAAAAAAGAAGCAACATAATGCAATAGGGATAATCCTGGATGGATTTGAACCAACTCACACTAATAGAAAACTCAAACACACCAATGAACAAATTATTAAACACCATGGCAGGAAAGATCTTGCCAAGCTTTTAAATCCAAAGAAATAGAAGAGGGAGAGAAGGTAGAAGTAACAATTTGCTAACAAAAGTTATAATTAAAAATACATCCATCAAAGATATTTTGAAGTAGAAACTTTGTTAGTTCTAAGGGTTAGTTCAATCAGTTGAATCATCTGTTAAAGCCATGTTGTTTAAGGGGCACAAGTCATCGGTTCAAATCCGATCAAGTCCCTCAGGTTATTGGTGACTTATAGTTGAACCACCCTCCATTCAAATATTCCGAAGAAAAGAGAAAATCCTGCTAAATATTCCTTAGAAAAAATGAAGTAGTAACATTGTCACTGATATCCTGGATTAGAACTTAGAAAATATATTAAGTTCTGTCCAGGAACTTTGATGGCAAATGAATCATTGTTAGTTTGCTATGTCCAGAAGTATTGAGAACTTGATGTATCGATTTTACCACATATAATTTATTTATTGATTACTGGCATAATAGTACCTCTCAAGAAGAATGATAAAGTTTGAATTGCTTTGACGAGCATGCCCACGAGATTGAATAAAGCTCTGTACTGTTTTTGGCAAATCAAAACGAATTACACAGCTACAACTTTGCACATCAATGTCCTCTTCTACAGCATCTGTGGCAACCAAGACATTCACCTATTCAATCATATTTACTGGTTTATTTAATAAAACTATCTAGCTCATTCTAACTCAGCCTTTTGAAGATTTAAGAAAAAAAAACAACAATACATCATACAAAAATGAAATCCACCTTGCCAGTTGAAACATAACTTAGGGCTGAGTTACTGGGATTGGCACAGTTACCTTTCGGAGAGATAGCATGCCACCTATATCGTTCAGGGACGTTCTCTATGTCCCTGGGCTGAAGAAGAATTTGATTTCAATTTCTATCCTCCAGGATAGAGGTCTTGAGATAACATTCAAAGGCACTGAGGTACTCATTCATCCTCAGGGGTCTTCGCTTGCCTCAAGACAAGTGATTGGAGTGAGAGATGGGAAACTGTTCAGATTGCTTTTTCAGCCTCTTCATGCATTGGCAGCGAGCAACGACAACATCAAACAGATATGTGAGTTATGGCATCGTATGATGGCCCACCTACATCATGGAGTTCTCAGAGAACTGAGAGAGGTTGTGACTGGAGTGCCACAGATCAGTACAGAGCATCAGGATGTTTGTAAAGGGTGTGTGTTTGGTAAGTTTACCAAGGTCTCGTTCCCCAGCAGTGACACCAGGTTAGTCGGGGTACTGGATTTAGTACACACGGATGTGTGTGGGCCCATGACTCGGAAGTCCTTGAATGGTTGTGAGTACTATCTCACATTTATTGATGACTACTCAAGGAGACTTGGATCTATTTTTTGAAGGCCAAGAATGAGGTCTTCACATGGTTCCAAGAGTTCAGAGCTCTTATGGAGAACCAATCTAGAAAGAGGATCAAAGTCTTGCGGTCGAATAACGGGGGTGAATATTCCTCCAGACAGTTCATAGACTTCTGTGCCTAGCATGGCATTAGAAGACAAATGACTGTACCATACAACCCCCAGCAAAACGGGGTTGTTGAGAGGAAGAACTGAGCTATTACCAGTGCAGCGAAATCCATGTGGCACGATCAAAGTTTGCCTTTGTACTTATGGGCATAGGCATGTGCTACTGCAATTTACCTGCAGAACAGGAGCACCCACAGGATATTGGGGAAGATGACTCCTGAGGAGGCCTTCACTGGTAGAGGCCCGATGTCGAGCACATCAGAATCTTTGGGTGCTTGACCTTTTCTCATGTCCCCTCTGAGAGGAGGACAAAGCTAGACCCCACAGCCCAGCAGGGGATTCTAGTTGGATACTCAGAGGTGTCCAAAGCCTATTGCATCTACATTCCGCCACTTAAGAGAGTGGTGGTGAGCACAGATGTCAGATTTGAGGAGGATAGGGCTTTTCAGAGATCTCTTGAATCGAGAGTCAGAGTTGAGGATGATGCAGAGACACCGATTGATGTCTCAGAGGGAGCACAGCCTCAGGTTTCAGGTACACCAATATCAGGAGTGAGAGGGTCACCCTGCACAGCTTCAGGGTCACAGTTAGAGGGGGCACAGACTTCAGGTTCTCAAAGTGTTGAGACGAATCCTAAGGCAATCACTCTTGGGCAGAGAAACCTTACTTCTCCGTTGACCACTTCAAGGAAGAGGAAACCTAGATGGTTTCAGGAGACCCTAAAGGAGGCCAGAGAGAATGTAGGGGAGCCCAAGAACCAGATCAGAGAGAGTAGACCTCCAGTCAGATTTGGAGCATATTTGGCACTAGTGACGAGTATCAGGGATACTAAGCCACAGACATTTGCGCAGGCAGTGGACCATTAGGTCTGGAGAGAGGCCATGGTAGAGGAGTATGACTCCATTGTGAGCAATGATGTTTGGGAGGTGGTTCCGAGGCCAATGGGGAAGTCGGTTGTGACTTCCATGTGGTTGTACAAAACCAAGTATGTTGCAGATGGCAGCATAGAGAAACACAAGGCCCGTTTTGTAGCGTGAGGCTTCTCTCAGATTGAGGGAGTCGATTATGACGAGACATTCGCACCAATTGCGAAATACACCTCTATCAGGAGTATCATTTCCATAACAGCAGAGATGGGTTGGAGCATTCACCACATGGATGTGAAGACCGCATTTCTGAATGGCTTTATTGATGAGGAGGTGTACACAGAGCAGCCACAGGGGTTTGAGGTGAGTGATAGGGAGATTCACGTGTGTCTTTTGAGAAAGGCACTTTATGGTCTGAAGCAAGCTCCCTGAGCTTGGTATTCACGCATAGACACATACTTGCTTCAGATGGGCTTCGAGAAGAACGATTTTGATCCTAACCTCTACTACATCATTAGAGGTGAGGACACGCTCATTCTCATTTTATATGTGGATGACTTGTTCATCACTAGAGCCAAGGATCTCATAGCTAAGTGCAAGCTAGGACTTGCATCAGAGTTTGAGATGAGTGATATTGGATTGATTCACTACTTTCTGGGTATGGAGGTATGGCAGGAGGAGGGTCACATATTTCTCGAGCAAGGGAAGTATGCAGCAGATATTTTGACTAGATTTCAGATAGAGGACTGCAAACCCATGTCTACACCCATGATTACCAACTGGAAGAAGCTTAGTGCTTCAGATAGCCAGTTGGTAGATGCCACAGTTTACAGGCAGTTGATCGGTTCACTCATGTATCTGGCTAACACCAGACCAGATATTTGTTTTGGCGTGAACACTCTCAGCCAGCATATGGTAGAGGCGAGGAGTGTTCATATGACAGGGGCAAAACATGTTTTGAGGTATGTTATCCCCCACTTTTAGGGATAACTAGGAGATCATGTCTCGAGACCCACAGGTCCTAGACATGGAGTACCGAGAGCCGAATCGACTTTATCATGGCCCTGGAGGGCCCACCTTTTCTTCATTTCAGCGCCTCTATCTTGTCAGCAGCAACATCGTCCATCACCATCGAATTGGTCTTGTGTCAGAGATGGCTCTTGCTCCATGAGGTAATGAGTCCGAGTATCATGGTATGTGTCACTTTGATCATCAAAACCTTTGAATATGTGCATTTGTTTACTTTTATTTCTAACAAATGCTTGGATCTTACGCTTGCCCACTTGACCATGTTCGGGGGGATTGACAGGATGCCCTAGCAAGCCTGTGCCCGTAAGTTTTGGTTTGCCACTAGGAAGGGTTTCTGAAAAGCCATCGTTCGCTCCCATCATGACACCACTTTTTCATCTTGATTCCCGCCCATCTATCCCTTGCACTTGTCCAAGTAATGGGTTGACCTATTTACAGAATTGCACCTTACCTCGTGGGAAGAAGGGGCTAAAGGCCCAGAAGGTAAAAGCAAGCTGGCAAAAGATAAAATCCTAAGAATAAAACCTCGAGATGCTTCGCCTAGGGATCCCGGAGAAAGCAATAAAAGGCTTCTCAGCAAGAAACAAGAGGGACCTGTAAAAATAACAAAACAAGACCTAGTCAAAGGATAAGGGGTCTCATCACGAGCTAGCCCATTAGGTCCATGGGTGCCTAGCAGTATGACATTACTACCATCTGGTTACCATGCTAGGGTAGAGACTCTTCGTTGCATGGGAAAGGGAAAGGGGGTCTCATCACAAGCCAACCTTCTCATTTCTGTAAAAGTACTTGTGGGTAACGCTGCCACCACTGGTCACCACGCCAGGGCAGTGTCCCCTGATTAGCCTCTTGAAGAAAAAGCAATAAAGAATAAAAGAATAGAAGAATAAAAGAACAAAGGCATGGGCTTGGAAAGGTTTGCATCCAGGACAGGTGCAACTCGCCTTCCACAAAGGCACCCACAGGTAAAACCTTGCATCCTCTGCTCCCACTGCACCCACTTGCCAGGACATCCCTTGACCACCTCACCCACTTACATGGCTCCGATGAGCTCTCTTCTGGAAACTTTCCTTTTCCAGTGGACACTAGCCCAATAGGACGCCCTGTCATTTTCCCCAAACTTGTATTGCAGGCTCGTGTAATGTCTTTGAGATTTTAACTGATTTATTAGGGATTTTATGCCCATGTTTAATAATATTGATGATGAGATGTTATTGACATTGCTATGATCCCTGTGACTTATGAGCCCATGGAGGGCGTAGCTGTTGATATGCAAGATCATGCTCGACAGACAGGTACCATTTTGGATTGGTACACATGGGGAGATGATCAGTTCGGACCTCCATGGGGTTGAAGAGCCCATCAGATGGATGCTGAGACCCCATCATGGGGCAGAGATGGATCAGGGGCTTTGCACAAGAGAGAAGGAGGACGTCTTGCAGAGGCACCCCGACAAAGTTTGACCTAGGGGGTTGTGGTCTTTTTCAATGGAACGTTGGTCTTGGAAGGCTTAGGACATCACCCATGAGGTCCATGACGTCATCCTTGCTTCATGGACATTTTCGCAGATGGGTAGGGTAGTTTGGCACGTGTGGCAGCTTGGAGAAGCCCAAAGAGGGCTAATGTTTTGCTCCTAGAGGCTGCATTTGCCCTAAAAGGGGCTAACGTCACCCTAGAAAGGGGATGACGTCCTTTTGTTGCTTGATTAGGGTTTTAATTTGACATTTTAATGTAAAAACAGTATGATTCAGTATTTTGGCCTTGTCGGCCTTTTCATGACCTAAAATGTAAAATTAGGTCATGGTACAGTATAAATTGAGGGTTTTTACTCTCATTTTTATCATCATCTCTCACTCACTCATTAGTGAGGTCTAAAATTTGCGCTACACTTGGGTTCTTTGGCTGAAATTGTGAGGCGCACTTGTTGAAGGAAGACTTTCTTGGCATATTTTGGCATTTCTCTTGGTGGAAGGTGTTACAACTTACAACTAGGGTTTTGCTATTGATTTCTTGGTTAAATGTAAGTGAATTTCTGCAAAACTTCTTGATTGAATGGTTGTAGTGTTATTTTCTTGCATTTATTGTTATAATTTGTTGAATCAAACCCTAGGTGACAAGCACACATTGAAGGTCCTTGTCTCATGTCCCCGTCAAGACTTTTAGCCATTTTATTTGCTGAAGTGAGATAGAGCCTTGCCCTAGCAACACTCTACTCTTTCATGCTGAAGAGGATAGAGCCTAGCCTTAGCTACACCCTTTTCCCCCTCTTCATATGCTATCTGTTTTACTCCTCTGAGCTAAGAAGAAGAAGACGCATCAGGGCCTAGTTCAGCTACACTTTGAGGAGTCGTTTTTCTAGGGTTTGCTAGTAAAGCCTTGCCATAGCAACACGTTGCCTTGCAAATCCTCTTGTCTTAGTTTTATGCCACTTCTGGTGCTAGTCGTTTTTCCATTGAGTTAAGGAAGGAGGAAAGAGCACTAAGGCCTAGTTCCCCTACACCAAAGTGAGCCTCTCTCCCCTAGGGTTTTGACTTTGAGGCCTTGCTATAGCAACACCTCAAAGCTTCACCTTCCAATCCTTAGCTTTATTATCTTCTTGATCATTCAGCTCTTTCGTCCTCCTTTTGACTCCATTAACCCTGGAAACGCACTGATCTAAGACCTAGCCTATGATTATTATGATCAAGATTCAAAACCACTCTCAATACTTTGAATGAAAACCTAACTACTAACCCTAGCTTAGAAACTAACCTTACTAACCTACTGTTGTCGTCATCTCTAGCTATAAATATCATTTGTGCATCTAGCATTCCTCTTATAAGCAATTGAATGGTGGTTTGAAGGGCATTAATTGAATGAAGTGTTGATTGTTACATTGAATGCCACATTTTCTTAGCATTTATTGAAGAAATGACATTATATATCATTGTTATTTTATAAACATTGACTTCGTCAATATTTATTATCCAATTGCTTGTATGTATATCAGATAGTCATTGATTTATATGAAGTACTAACCAAGTGAGCAAGATTGCATACATCAGTTTCTTGTTGCTTTGTCTCAGGCAGGTGCATCTCTCTTTTTTAGTTATACTTTATTATTGGTTGTTAGTCGGACTATCTGCTCGATGGTGACTTGTGAGGGGGGAAACTTATCCTTGTCTTATAATCCTTTGCCTTCTCAAAACCCAAGATCATCGGGGACGTCTGCCCTGGGCTTTACCACCCTAAACAGAAAGAACCATCCCATCGAGGTGACATTAGGTAGGATTGGTTCCAGTTACGCCAGTTTGACTACTCTTCATCCATTTACTAATCCTAACTACAAACTGCACGATAACAAAGTACATTGTTGGGGCAGTTGATTATGGCCTAGAATATATCAGAGGTGATGGAGTCAGTTTGGTTGGATACACAGACTGGCAGGATGTGTTACTGACAAAAAAATAACCTCAGGGTGCTGCTTTGGTTTGGGGTCAGGACTTGTTTCCTGGTTCAGCCGGAAGCAGAAGTCAGTTACTTTGAGTTTGATCAAGGCAGAGTAAATGACGGCCAGTCAGGCCATTTAGCTTCGTAAGATGTTGGTTGGATTGTTTGGTCAGGAGATGCCACCGACCGTCATTCACTGTGATAATCAGAGTTGCATAAACTCTCTGAGAATCCAGTGTTTCATGACCGGTCAAAGCACATTGAGATCACGTACCACTTCATCCATGATTGGGTTCAGAGAGGCACAGTTCAGTTGCAGTATATATTGACTGACGACCAGGTTGCAGATATACTCACCAAGGCCCTGCCAAGGGGAAAACATGTCTACTTCAGAGACAAGATGGGTTTGGTAAGGAACACCTTCCTCGGTAAGAGGGAGTGTTGAGATTATGTACCTTGGGAAGTGTTCCCCATGTGTTTCTTCTCTCCTAAACACATGTGGGAAGTACTATGTACTTTGTGCCTTGTACTTCATGTATAATTTCACTTTGACTTAGGAGATTTAAGTCAAAAGTGAAATTTTGTCATTTATGCCTAAAATGACTATTAATTCATTTTGTGGATGAATTAGAGACATAAAGTGAACTTAGGTAACTTAACCCAAAGTGGGTTTTTGAGTGAGATTCTTTTGGAGAGATCTCAACCTTTGTTTAGATGGGAGATGGGATGATCTCAACCATCCATATCCTAGGTTTCCTTATGGAGGTTCAAGAGTGGCGCAAAGGGCAAAGGAGAGCTCATTCACTCATTTGTTCACTTGGAAAGTTTGAGAGAGAGCTTGGAGATGAGGTTTGTTGCATGAGGTGAGGCTAGCTTGGGCGCATACTTTCATGGAGAGAGGCATCTAGCTTGGAGCCTTGTTTATTTACTGAGGAGCTTCCAGTGTTGAGGAGGGCACACTTGTTCAGGAGGGTGCATCAACAGTGGGGAGGTCTTACACCTGTCAGATTGCAACTGGATCAGTTTCAGAGGGAGGCCACACATCAGTACTTGATTACTGTGGAGGGGTTTTCCATTCAGAGCTCACAGTTTGCATCTGCAGCAGATTCGGTGGATTTAGGAGCATTTATGAGGGGCGCACCTGCTACATTTGGACTTGTGTTTCAGCTTGGAACAAGCTGCTATTGTATCAGGTTCATCTATATTTTTTACTTTTTGTATTCCACCATCTATTCTCCTCATATATAGACATATATTCCAAACAAGCTTTCCCCGGGGGGGTTTTATCGAGGGTCATGTTGACCAAAAATACCTATGTACAAATTTATGTGTGTTAGTCTTTTAGATCTTCTTATTTTCAGTTGTAAATATCTCTAGGTGTATTTATTTATTTTGGTATGCATGTGCTAACTTTTGGTTACTAAAACTACATACTAGAGCACCTAAACTTGCAAATACAACCGTAACAAATCAGCAAGAAGTCATTGAACAGTTTGCTGTCCTAAAACAGCAGCAAACCATTGTTAGACAGTTGAAACTTTAGGGCCAAACTGAGGTCAAAGATGGACCCAATTGGCAGCTTGATAGAACCTGGAAAATCTTCACTCCCTTGGAGTGGGTTTTTCCTGTTAAATAAAAAGAGATACCCTGTTGGGGTGACAGTGATAGGGCTACCTCCATGTTACGCCAATCTTGGCCTACCTGCCTTTAGGCTTTGGGGAAGTACAGATTGTGCGATAACATTACCTATGGGTGTCTTTGTGGAGGGTGAGTTGCACCTTGTCCTAAATGCAATTTTTTCCAAGCCCATTTGTTTGTCATCTTCTTAGATTTTTCTTTTATATTTCTTTCATGTTTCAAGGAATTAGTTGGAGGCCATTGTCCTGGCTTGGTGTCCAGATACAACAGTGTCATTCACAAATACCTCGCAGGAATTAGAAGGTTGGCTCATGATGAGACCCCCTTTCCCTCAGTCATGTATTTGAGAGCCACTACTCTGGCTTGGTGACCAGATGATGGTAATGTCATACCGCTAAATACTTATGATCATGATAGGTCGGCTCGTGATGAGACCTCCTATCCCCCAACTAACACCTTGAGTGTTCATTATCATTCATTTTGCGGGTACCCTATTCTTACAGAGAAGCGTTTCATTGCTTTCTTAGGGATCCCTGGGTGAAGCATCTCACAGGTTTTATGATTGGATTTTATCTCTTGCAAGCTACTTTTACCCTCTAGGCCTTTAGCCCCTTCTTCCCACGAGGTACGGTACAATCCCTTGTTGGGTCAATACATCCGAAGATCCCAAAAGGTTGGGGAGACGAAGGGTAAAAGGTATGGAAAGTGATAAGTATGGTAGGGAGCAAACGATGACTTTTCAAGGAACCACCCAGTAGCAACCTATTCCCGAGGGCAACCAACTTACTAGGACAAAATGACACCCCTCTCAAGTTTAAATAAGGCAAAGAGCATAAATTCCAAGCAAATGTTCTGAAATAAAGAAAGATCCTTTGCAACATGTTCAAATGCTTTAAATATCAGAGTGATACATACCATGATACTCGGACTCATTACCTCATGGAGCAAGACCCACTATCTTGTAGGAACCAGGTTGATGTGGCAGACGCTACTGTTGGCAATGTATAGGCCGCATCAATGAAAAGAAGGGCCCCTCCAAGGCTATGCTCTGTCCATCTGGCTCTCGATAATCCATGTCTACAACCTGTGGGCCTCGAGACATAATCTCCTTAGTTACCCCAAGGTTGGGGGTAACAAACCTTACACCATCACAAAGGATGTGGGTGACAATGCTTTTGAGCTCAACATTCCCCCTTCCTTGGCTTGCACCCAGTGCTTAATGTGGACCTCCTTGGGCCATAATTTCCACTCTTATTGGACACCTCAGAGATAGCAAAACAGTTGACACCGACAGAGCTCAACCTTCACTGTATGGAACAAGCATCCACGGATCAAATCGTGGACACAAAGGTACTCGCCAATAGAAGCTTCAGCTTTATCGGGTTGTCAAAGCGAGGCAGCTCCTGCACTAAGGCAAGTGGCTCACCCGAGGCCAAATTCAGCAAAAATTTCCTCATCTGATGGGGGAATTCAACGCAATGGAGACCATTGCTTCCTAAGAGGGGAGGATTGATCTAGGTGGATATCTGTAGGTTTTGAAAAAACCCTGATGGCCTGCTAGTGGTGAATCATGAACTGTTGTGAGGATCTTCTTCTTGAGCCCAGAATCTGGCACCAAGTAGACTCTGTCCTTGTAGAATATGACATCGTCAATGACCCTATACATGTCATCCTGTATCTGCCCATCCATAACCTCACAAGCGAACTTGTTCTTGGAATATTCCACTAATAAGTGACATTTCCAATCTGTTGAAATCTCCATCAAAGAACATGTCGCAGGTCTCCTTGATAGTGCATCGGCCACAATGTTCTTCTTCCCCTTGACATACTCTATGTAGAAGTCGAATGCTTGTACCTTCGTCACCCATTTTTGTTGGCTGCCTTTGGCTCCATGGGGGCCTTACCACTGTCCTCTGGTCGCTCATATCTGTCACCTAGCATCCTTTTTGCCTCGCACTCAGCCTCACACTTTGCCCTTCTCTCTGCTTCCCTGTGCACCTCTTCCTCTAAGCTGGGCAGGAAAGGAGAAAAGTCAGTCCTAGACCTTCTTTCCTTGCGCTTGTTGTAAGTGACATATTCGTCACCTACGTGCTCACAACCCTCTGGGTCTTCTGCTGCACTCATCGTCTTTAGTCACAAGCTGGCAGGACTAAAGCTCTGATACCACTGTAATGTTCCTGACTTGGCTAGTCTAGGAAATGCTGCTAATGTGTGTGTAGGATCAATGGTTTACAGCATATAAATGATCATACAAATACTGCAAAGTTTATGTTATGATATCTCTGCGGAGTACAAATGTCGAATGCGGCTGAATAAAATGAATCACTCGGCTAGATCAAATGAAAAAAGGATCTTAGTCGGAATACAATAAGAAAACTAAAAGATAATACCCGATAATAGATGAGTACTATGGAGTCAATGGATGAGCTGGAACTGTGGCAGCTCGCACGGTAATTGTTGAAAGTCCGAAAAGTTTGCCCTAGTGGCTAAACTTCTCGGAATGGCCTGGAAACTGTCCCAAATGATGCGCTCTGCTCTAGCTCTCAGCCCTGATGATTGATCGGCCCCTCTGCCGGTGTGTCTAAACCCCAGATGGATCGCCCTGGGGGAATGTGCCCCTCACTGGAAAAATGCGCCCTATTGATTCCACCGTCGGAATCGGCTGAGATGTATCTCAAAATGATCGCCTTGGCCTACTAGGAAATGGGTCGGAAGGGTTTCCCTGGATCTGATCTTATGATCGCTCGGGAACCCCGAATGTGTCCGCCAAAAATGTCGCACTCCCAACTCTGGAAAATGCGCCCCAGATGATTCCTTCGTCGAAATATGACGAGGAACCAGGAGAAAGATGCGCCTTGCCTTCCTCTCAACTGGGTCGGAGGGGAATCTTTGAACTCTCCGTGGATGAGACAAGTCGATCTACTAAACCTCCTCAGGAGCTACGCCCTCACCCTGGATAAGTGTGCCCTTGATGCTGGACCTTGCGTAAATGCTACTGAAGAATGTGTTAAAATATAGAAGATTGTACTCGTTTTACCATTGACGATACCCTCGTCACCCAACCACAGGCCGAAGCCACCCTCCGAGCACCTTGACCTTGACCGAGAAGAGAATCCCGGTAGCAATCCAATAGCCAAGAGAGGCTAATGCACCAAGCAAGAATAGAAACTAAGCTGAACAGATGATCCCACCCAGAAGCTAGCGCTCACTCTTTCCTAGCTCTCCCAGAAACTTGCGCACCAAAACTGCCACTGCGTGCGCAGATTTGGCTCTCTCTGCAACTGCTGAGATGATGAATAATGAGAACTGGCGCCCTGTATTTATAGTGAACTGGGCAGGCTAACTGGGGCCGACTTCTCCTTCTGGGTTATCAATAAATTCATATTAAATATATTTATCCAGCCGACAACTTGTCTAAGGTTTCCTTCAATTCTTTGCTTCCTTCTAGAGGATTCTAGTCTCGTCATAGGTCACAATAGAGGTTCATACCTCTCGAAGCTACCATAATATTAACACTCCCTCCTAGCTAGGGAGGTATG
>JZKD02S1695030.1:91905-106506 GCA_000966675.3 Picea glauca | reverse complement strand
AGATCTGACGGCTCTCGTTCTTTCGAGAAATTTGTATGGGATCCAATGGTCACCATCTTCCTTCTTCTCAGCAAACTTCTGTATCTCGAGCTTTTGTGGGCATCTTCTTCCATGCCGTTCCTCCTGAGATTTACATTCAAATTTCTTATTCTGCTATCCTCACTGTTGTCATCAATGACAATCATTCACTGCATTCTGTCCACTGAATTTGCCAACATCTTCTTCTTCATCAGACTTGTCCTATCAGCATCATCAGCATCCATCACCTTCGGCTTGGACTTGTATCAGAGAAGACTCTTGCTCCATGAGGTAATTGGTCCAGGTATCATGGTATGTGTCATATTTGATCATTATAACCTTCAGATATATGCATCAGATTCCTTTCATTTCTGATGATTGCTTGGATCTTACATTAACCCACTTGACCATAGTTGGGGGGATTGTCAGGGTACCCTAGCAAGATTGTACCCATAGGTTTTGGTTAACCACTAGGAGGGATTTTGAAGGGCCATTGTCCGTTCCCATCATATCATCACTCTTACATCTTATCTCCCACTCATCTATCCCATTCCCTTAGTCTGGACATTAGGATGACCTGTTTGTGGGGTTACACCTTATCTCATGGGAAGAAGGGGCTAAAGGCCCAGGAGGTAAAAGAAGCTGGTAAGAGATAAAATCCATAAAAAATAAAACCTAGAGATGCCTCGCCTAGGGATCCTTGAGAAGGCAATAAAAATCCTCTCAACAAGAAACAAGAGGGACTCGAAGAAAAATGACAAAACAAGACCTAGCAAAGAGGATGGGGGGCCTCATCACGAGCCAACCCATTATGTTCATGGGTACCTAGTAGTATGACATTTCCATTATCTGGTTACCATGCTAGGGCAGTGACCTTTGGTTGCATGGCCAAGGGAAAGGGGGTCTCATCACGAGCCAGGCTTATCATCTCTGTGAAAGTACGTGTGGGTAACACTGTCAACTCTAGTCACCACACCAAGGTAGTTTCCTCTAGTTAGACCTTGAAATAAAAAGAAAGAAAAAGTAAATATAGAAAAGAAAGAATGAAGGCAATAAAGGGCTTGGAAATAATTGCATCCTTGACAGGTACAACTCGCCTTCTACAAAGACACACACAGATAATATCACCCCTGCCTTTCACTATGTCTAGACATCCTTTGACCACACCACCTCATGTTACATGGCTTGGATGATACCCTCTGGAAACTCTCCTTTTCTTATGGATGCTAGCCCAATAGGTCATTTTGTCTTTTTCTTCAGCTTTGTATAGTAGGTCATTGTAATATCTTTGAGCTATTGGATGATATGCTAGGGGTTTTATGCATGCATTTGATAAAATTGATGATGAAATATGATTGACATTTCTATGATCTCTAGGACTAATGAGCCCATGGAGGGCAAAGTTTTTGATGTGTAGAACCATGCCCGATGGATAGGTACCAAGTGGACCGATACACATGGGGAGATGATTAGTTCAGACCTCCATGGGGTTGAAGAGCCCATTAGATGGTTGTTGGGACCTCATCAAGGGAAAAGACAAGACAATGATTGATCAAGCCTTTGCACGAGAGAAGAAGGAGGACATTTTCATACATGACACTTTGGATGAGCCCAGCCCAGGGGGGTTGAACCACTATAGGTGGAACATGTTCTTTCTGATGCCCCAGGATGTCATCTAGGAGCCATGACATCACCTCTAGTGTATGGCACCTTGACAGATCATTTTGGCACATGTGGCAGAGTTTGGAGGCCTAAAGAGGGCCAACGTTTGTCATCTTGTGCTACTTTTTTCCCTAAAAAGGGCCAACGTCTCCCTCAGAAGGGCTTGACATCTTGCTTATTGCTCATTTAGTGTTTCATTTAACAGTTTAATGTAAAACAATATTATTTTTGGTTATTAGCCTTGTCGACTATTTTTAATGACCTAAAATTAATTAAAGGTCATGAGATGATATATATTGAGGATGTTTTTCCCTCATTTGAACATAACACAACTCACTCACACTTGTGAGGTATGATTTTTACGCCCTCCCAGGGTATTTTGTCTTTCTAAGTGAGGCACACTCGTTATTGGAAGGATTTTTTGGCATCTTTTGGCATTTCTCTCCAAGGAAGGTTTACAACTAGGGTTTGTCTATGCTTTCTTCATGATATGTAAGTGATTTTCTTGCAAAAATTCTTAATTGAATGGTTGTAGGTTTAATTTCTTGCATTTTCTTATTAAATTTCTGATTTGAAGCCCTAGGTAAAAAGCACACAAGTAGGTCCTTGTTTCATGTCCCCTTAGAGAGAAATATTTCGGCCATTGAAGAAGAAGGATTGAGCCTAGCCTTTGCTACACTCATATTGCTTCTTCCCTTAAGCTAGAATTGAATTTTATAGGTTGAAAAGGGGGTGACGTCCTAGGCCTAGGTTATCTACACCTAGGGCCATCATCTTCTAGGGTTTGAAAGCCTTGTCTTTACAACACTTTCTCTCACCTCATCCTTTCATTAAATTTACCATTTATGCTAGCCATTTTGCTAAGTTGACCTAAGGAAGGAGGAAAGAGAACGAGGCTTTGCTTACACAACACCAGAGTGAGCCTCTTTCCCCTAGGGTTTTGATTCTAGAGCCCTACCTTTGCAACACTTTAGAACCCTTCCCTCTTGTCTTTAAGTATTCATCCTTTCAAGAACTTATGCCCTTACCTTGTTTGACTCCATATACCCTAAGGCAATGATCTTTGGCCTCCAACGTTGAAGTCCTAGTGTCCAAAACAACTCTCAAAACTTTAAATTTTGAAACCCTAACTAACAAACTAACCTAATTAAGGATGACATCACAGTTGGTTATCTCATCTTGATGCAACAAATGTTGAATAGAGGCAATTAAATGATGATTTAAAGAATTTATTGAGTAAAGTGTTGGTTGGATACATTATTGGCTTGATGATGTTGATAGTTATTAATGAATTGATGCTTTTTCCATAGCTAATTGATGAAACATTGACTTCATTGGTATCTATTGTTTTACATTGCTTATTAATTAATAGCAGATAGTCATTGAAGTACTAACCCATTGAGTTACAGGCTGCATATATATTGTATTATTGTTGTCTTGTTCTGGGTAGGCATTTTCATTTGGGCATACACTTCTTTATTGGATGATTAGCTGGACTGTCTGACCTTGGTGGTAACCTATGACAGGGAAACTTTAATCTTGACTATATACCTTTGCCTCTTCAAAACCCCAGGTTACCGGGGACGTCTCCCCTGGGTTAACCTCCCTAAATAGAAAGAACCTCCCCATTGAGGTGACATTGGGTGGGGAAGGTTCCTATTACACTAGTTTTCCCTCTATTCTCTAGCCATTTGACCTAGMTACAAACTGTGCRATAACAGGTTTCAAGAGTTCCAAACTTGTATCTCTTTGTCTTTTAAGAATGGTAATCTCTTTATAKTTTAAGATATAAYGTGAGAATCCAAGAAAGACCTGGTACCTTGYGCTTGGGATATGGAGTCTAGGAAACAAATAGAACTTGAAAATCGATAAACAAGATGTGAAAAAACCACCAAACAACAAGTGTTATCAGTCAAGGAAATATCTGATATATATGTAACAACCATATGAAATTCTCAACAAAGACACAACAACACATCCATAAAATTCTTGCACCCAAATAAGACGTCAAAGATGATATTAGAGTAAGAGAGATAACCTTCTATTGAATGATCAACCCTTAAGCTATCTCCTTTAGAAGGGGCACAAACTATCTCAATTATTATTATTATTATTTAAATAAATGCATGTTTGTTGGGTCATATCGGGAGTACAAATTCTCTTTGATATCTCATAAAAAGTTGAAATTATTACAATAACTTCCTTGCATTATGAAGAGCATGAATAATAATGTTGTTAAGTGACAAAGTACGAAGAACGTTCATGCTTAACCACCTTATCAAGAACCCTACTGGCCTCCTCAATGTTTATTAATTCTTGCAAATACCATCTAGTAATGTAGTAAATGTTACAACATTAGGATTGTAGCCCTTGGACACCATCCCATCCAAAACATTGTAAGCTTCCTCCCACCTACCTTCTTCACTACTTCAGTTTTTCTTCCTCCAATTGCATGCGAACCAAATGATTTACACCACCCATCTCTTTTAAGATTCTACCCAATATTAGACTGTCTATATAAACCCAAATGTCAACAATAATCATTGATCCAAGGAGTTAAGAATTCATTTTGACAGAAAGACATTGGTATTATATAGCATTGTCACAATTTACTAGATAGAAGAAAAACTCATGTTCTTGAATATGCACCCTGATCTCTACAAAGATTAATTCATTCTAGTATCACATGATTTTCATAACTTGAAAGAGAGAGAGAGACCTCCATTTTTTATTTTATTTTTATAACTTGGGACTTGAAAAGAAGTCTAGTTTAGTAAATCAAGGTGAAGACCTGTAGAATTTGTCGATGTTCTTGGTGATTATTTGGATATAATATCTATTGTTCATGAGGAATCTAATGTCTCACTTGGATTGAATTTTCGAGAGTTATTATTGTTGGCTTCATCACCTTAGCATGATCTTTAGTAAGAATGTCAAATATTCATAGCCATCCTATTCAACACCCATATGGTGTCTTAGAAAGTGAAACTCTCAATGGAAACCACAAGACAAATAAGTGGAACAACAATTCCACAAGTGACAACAAGCTTTGCCTACCATTTATTCAAACCATTGCAACACATGTTTGCAAAATCCAATGATGGATATATATAGAAATGAAAAATAATCAAGCATTAATGTTTATTTAAAGGCCACTGGATTTTGTTCTAATGCAAAAATGTTTAGTGTAGTACTCAAAGGCCCACATAATATATGGAATGCATCCATATCAAGTATAATTTTCTAACTAGATTATAACCATTGGTTGCAAAAGGGGCCAAGGGGCCAATAATGGTTATTAGCTTTCCATTGAATGGTACAAGGGGGCAATCTTCCCAGGTAACTGTTAATGTTATTATTTCACTTCCTTCATAAGCATCAATTTGAAAATTGTCTTAGGAATTATTTTCGCTATACTCTAACGAAACCTTTATCTTAAAAGTTATTGGTGATTCCCCATTCCTCCTACTATGAAAAACAAACCTAGAATTTCTAGCATCTTTCCAAATTTTTAACTGTTAAAGGGGAAAACTGGATTAAAGATTTATTGTAAGGCTTATATTATCAAATTGGATTATGCAATAGTGATGAGTCAATGGGTGTATTGTATCCAGCTACCCTATTTATTAAAACAAAAAAATGGAGATTTGCTTACGAGAAACAATCACAAACATAGTTCATTATCACAACTGTAGATTTTAGAAATTGTGTGTAATCACTCTATTGRGTACAATGCAATAATTTTGTGTATACAACGTATTATCACAACTATAGATTTTRGAAATTATGTGTAATCAGTTTATTGGATCTATTTGCAAGAATTTTGTGTATAATGTCTGCAAGTTTTGTAAAAAAMAWTTAATGTGTAAAATTTCTTTGTGTGTTGTATGCACGTGAAAAATAATAATTGTAGTTTAGTGGTTTCATTATTTTTATAGTAATTATGTTGTAAGGAATTTCACTATGAACCAATTATAAAGTGTCATTAGTCTTATTTGTTATTTTTGAATCTCCATGGCCATAAAATCACTTGTGAAGATCAACATGGAAGTTTTTTCATTAGTGGTAGTTTTTTTTTGGTAAACAAAAAAGRAAGTTTCTTATTACTAAGMTTTTAGAGTAAATAAATGACACAAGTCAACAGTCTACCACCTGTTCTGCCAAATTAGTGGAAACCGGAAGAGGTGGTAGACTGTGATGTCATTAGTCAAAATGGATATTTTCCATCTGCCCTACCAAACAAAAACAAGAGCAGGTGGCAGATTGCATTCTTATTGAACTATTCTATGCATCTAAGAAAAACTACGAACTGAAAAATGATGACATAATTGTAAAACTGCATCATCACAATACATAGAGCTGAGCTATGAGTGTGTGAGGTGACCATAGCAAAGAAATTACACATTATCACTTGGGGGCATGTTGTTCGAAGCCTTGTCGAAGGGGTCATCCCTGGGATGGAGCAAAAAATGCCTCGCACGGGTCGGGAAACATTGGGTTGCAGGTGCATTCAAGAAGGAATCATAGATCATGTCAATCTCTTGGTGCATGAGGGTGTCTTGGTGTATCTGGTCAGCCATCTGGTTCCTTATCTTGAAGACGAGCTTGAGATGCTCCATATGGAAGAAAGGTGGTGGAGCATGGCATAAACTAGGGAGACTCATAAGTGGTGGAGGTTCCAAGACTAGGTAGCCCTCCACCTTCGTACCCAAGGTGTCCATAGCCTTCACCTCCTTGACCTCCTCTGCCACTATCCCAACTTCATTTTCCATGTTCTGAATTGAGGGTGCAGAGTCAAGATGAAGGAATTCCTCTGGGAATTCCTCCTCAATTATACATGTGGCCCCTTCCATGGAGGCCAAGGATCTTGTTCTTGTTGGACTATGGCTGGGGGGATGCCAATCATCTGACACTGTGAAGAGGAGGGATTCTAGAGGAACCTGGATGGGTTTCTCCAGAATCTCCTCCTAAGGGTATGTCATTGGCAACGTTCTTGGTTTCTCTCATTGTTGAGTCTGAGAAATGGATAGGGAACACTCCTTTGTCGGGAAACTAGAATATACCAAGTTGGCCCATGCCTCGAATTGCATCTTTCCCTTGGCATGGAATATCTAGGAAGACTGATAATTCACTAGGCAATCTCAGTAAAAGTCCACTAGATACAAGTCTTTTTCTCAGAGAAGCCAGGGTGATGGAGCACAAGGGAGAAATGGAGAAAACCTCGTCCAAGTGGGAGTCATAAGCCAAGGCCCAACATGACCATTGTACCAATCCCCCCACTTCAATTACACCTTGTGGCTGCCATATTTATTATGTGAGGGAGCTATCCTCCCCTTCTCAACAGGCAATAATGGCCTCCCTTTATTCAAGAATGAGGTGAAGGTTGTCGATCTTCCATATTAATGGCTTGGGTTTGGGGCAAGCTATGTGGCCTCCCATTGCTATGTGGCACCCCATCAAAGATGCATTAGTGGTAGTTGTAATGGTGGTGGCAGATTCTAAATTAGGATACATGATGAACTGATCTGAGTGATTGTGGGTCTCTACCATATAAAGACTTTTACTTTATATTTTTTTTTATT
Source organism: Picea glauca (assembly GCA_000966675.3). Classification (NCBI taxonomy): domain Eukaryota; kingdom Viridiplantae; phylum Streptophyta; class Pinopsida; order Pinales; family Pinaceae; genus Picea; species Picea glauca. Next base: position 99,244 of record JZKD02S1695030.1, on the reverse strand, counting down.
CAGTAGTTTCCTTAGTTTATATTATGTTGTACTAATAATATACAAATTTCAAAACANAACAGTCTACCACCTGTTCTGCCAAATTAGTGGAAACCGGAAGAGGTGGTAGACTGTGATGTCATTAGTCAAAATGGATATTTTCCATCTGCCCTACCAAACAAAAACAAGAGCAGGTGGCAGATTGCATTCTTATTGAACTATTCTATGCATCTAAGAAAAACTACGAACTGAAAAATGATGACATAATTGTAAAACTGCATCATCACAATACATAGAGCTGAGCTATGAGTGTGTGAGGTGACCATAGCAAAGAAATTACACATTATCACTTGGGGGCATGTTGTTCGAAGCCTTGTCGAAGGGGTCATCCCTGGGATGGAGCAAAAAATGCCTCGCACGGGTCGGGAAACATTGGGTTGCAGGTGCATTCAAGAAGGAATCATAGATCATGTCAATCTCTTGGTGCATGAGGGTGTCTTGGTGTATCTGGTCAGCCATCTGGTTCCTTATCTTGAAGACGAGCTTGAGATGCTCCATATGGAAGAAAGGTGGTGGAGCATGGCATAAACTAGGGAGACTCATAAGTGGTGGAGGTTCCAAGACTAGGTAGCCCTCCACCTTCGTACCCAAGGTGTCCATAGCCTTCACCTCCTTGACCTCCTCTGCCACTATCCCAACTTCATTTTCCATGTTCTGAATTGAGGGTGCAGAGTCAAGATGAAGGAATTCCTCTGGGAATTCCTCCTCAATTATACATGTGGCCCCTTCCATGGAGGCCAAGGATCTTGTGCTTGTTGGACTATGGTTGGGGAGATGCCAATCATCTGACACTGTAAAGAGGAGGGATTCTAGAGGAACCTGGATGGGTTTCTCCAGAATCTCCTCCTAAGGGTATGTCATTGGCAACGTTCTTGGTTTCTCTCATTGCTGAGTCTGAGAAATGGATAGGGAACACTCCTTTGTCGGGAAACTAGAATATACCAAGTTGGCCCATGCCTCGAATTGCCTCTTTCCCTTGGCATGGAATATCTAGGAAGACTGATAATTCACTAGGCAATCTCAGTAAGAGTCCACTAGATACAAGTCTTTTTCTCAGAGCAGCTAGGGTGATGGAGCACAAGGGAGAAATGGAGAAAACCTCGTCCAAGTGGGAGTCATAAGCCAAGGCCCAACATGACCATTGTACCAATCCCCCCACTTCAATTACACCTTGTGGCTTCCATATTTATTACGTGAGGGAGCTATCCTCCCCTTCTCAACAGGCAGTAATGGCCTCCCTTTATTCAAGAATGAGGTGAAGGTTGTCGATCTTCCATATTAATGGCTTGGGTTTGGGGCAAGCTATGTGGCCTCCCGTTGCTATGTGGAACCCCATCAAAGATGCATTAGTGGTAGTTGTAATGGTGGTGGCGGCTTCTAAATTAGGATACATGATGAACTCATCTGAGTGATTGTGGGTCTCTACCATATAAAGACTTTTACTTTATATTTTTTTTTATTCAGTAGTTTCCTTAGTTTATATTATGTTGTACTAATAATATACAAATTTCAAAACAAATTATTAATAATGAGACACCAACATTACCACATTCAAACTCTTGTGTTGACATATGAATATTTCAAAGTGATAGAAATACTATGGATAAGGGAATCAATTTTTTTTAGTTTTTTTGTAAATAAATATATGTCGTCGTATCAATCCTTTACCAAGATTCCTCTATATATGCATGTGTATCTTGATTTATTCTTTTTGTATTTTTGTTCAAATGATTTATTCTTTTTATATTTTAGTTCAAATGATTTATTCTTTTTATATATTTTAGTTCAAATGTTGGTTTGACTAGGGTGACTTTTTAACATTAAGAGAGAGTTCATGGTTTGACTAGGGTTGATTGCCTCTTGACATGAAGAGAGATTTCATGGTTTGACTAGGGTTCACCACTTGATGGTAAAAATAAAAAGGTTGATCCTTAGATTGAATGCCAATGTGTAAAAAAAGTGAGAGTTCACGCTCTTTTAGGGTTCAACTAGGGTTCGCCATCACGATGTGTTAAAAAAAGTGGGTTCACACTCGTTTAAGGTTCAACTAGGGTTCGCCATCACGATGTGTTAAAAAAAGTGGGTTCACACTCGTTTAAGGTTCAACTAAGATTCTCCATGTGATGGAGACATAAGGGTGGTTATCTAACTTGACTGAATTCTAAATTTTTATATTCCACACGGTCCTCAAACGCCAATGTGTTAAAAAAAGTGACAGTTCACACTCATTTAGGTTTCAACTAGGGTCCTCCGCGTGATGGTGACATAAGGGTGGTTATCCAACTTGAAAAATGAATGCCAATGTGTTATATTCCACATGGTCCTTATAGGGAATGTCAATGTGAAAAATAATGTTAACGATTTCATTCTAGTTTAGGGTTCAACTAGGGTGCACCGTGTGATGGCCACATAAGGGTGGTCATCCAACTTGCAGACTAAATTCCAATGTGCTATCTTCCACATGGTCATCAAGGGAATGTATGCACTCATTGTGGCAGTTATTTCTCTCTTAACTCATTTTGGCCTTGTAGGTCATATCAATGCCACTTCCAGAGTGATTTAATACTTGATTTGTGGCATAGAAATATCACAAGAGGACGACTTGCACCCTTCATGGTCATAAGAGAATTTCAAACAAAGTTCATTTGTATTAATGGATTCTCACATTCCATCATCGTTGCCTTTGTTCATTCGACATCATAAAATTTATTTGAGAAGAAAGCAAGAATGCCTATCTCTATTTCCTCTGGTAACAAGTTATTCATTGGTTTAATTGATAGAGGTGGAAATAAGAGGTTAAACCCTTTTCCTTCCCCAAGGGTTTGTGAGTAGAATTGATAGGCGATGGTTATGGATTTGGGTTTCTAGTAAAAGGGGATCCTAGGTTTTGAAAGGCGACGGTTATGGATTTTGACACGATCTTTCATTTTCAAGTATCCTTTTGAACATGGTCTAAATTTGGTTTTCTCCCTTTTAAAATCTTAGTTATCTTTTGGGTTGAGAAAAAAAAAAAAAAAACAAATGTCATTGTAGATGCAAGGTTTCTATTTACCAACAAATGTTTTCATTGTAGGTTTTCCTGCCAACAAATGTCATTGGAGATTGCATGGTTTTTAGATATGCAGGGGTTCTAGGGTTTATCAATTTCCTATATTAAGCTCAGTGCTTTGTGCAAAGTTGTGTGTTCGTGTCAAGGATTTTTTTCCCTTGAAAAATCTCCTAGGTTTTATTACTAGAGAAATTTGTCTAGCTTCTATTCTGATGACATTTGTGTTTCTCATTTCATTTGTTTTGGTTTTAAATCCAAGATCCAACATTTTCCTCAATGTAGTTAGGGTTATATTTTTGGAAGTTTGAAATAAGATGTTTGGTTTTCTTATTTAATTTGTTTTGGTTTTAAAGCCAAAGTCCAACAATTTCTTTAGGGTTCTATTGTTGGAAGTTTGAAATAATATGTTTGGTGTTTCTCATTTCATTTGTTTTGTTTTAAATCCAAAGTTCAACATTTTCCTCAATGTCGTTAGGTTTCTATTGTTGGAAGCTTGAAATAAGATGTTCAACGATTATTTAATTGACTACATTTACCACAATTTCTTATTATTAGACTTGTGTTTTATTAGTGATTTTTTATTAATGAATGTTATAGATGTTTGGCAATTGTTTTTTCTCAAAAATCCTTTTTAGAGACTGTACACTTTTGGCTATAATTGTATGTAGTAAGTGATTTGCACATTCATGAAACATATATCATAAACATATAATAAGATCTCTTGAAATATCACTCAAACAATAAAAGAATGATCAACACACTGTGAACAAGGGCATCAATTTTTATTTATTTTTAAATAAATGTATGTCGTCGCAAGAGCGATAGATGTAAGGATTATTACGACAAAATAACTATAATATCGACGAAAAATATTCATCTATAGTATATCTATTCCTTCACAAGAATCCTTACAGTCGTCTCTCTTGTGATGATGTCTTTGATAGTTGATTCGTCATAAGATTCTTCACCTTGTATCTCTTGTGATGATCTCCCTAACTTGTTGCTTGTACGACGATCTCCCTACATTGTTGTCCTTGCAATGATATCCCTACCTTGTATCTCTTGCGACCATATCCCTACCTTGTCTCTCTTGCGACGATTTCCATTTTTGGTAGCTCTTGCAACAATTCTTCACCTTATATCTCTTGTGACAATCTCCCTAAATTGTCCCTTGTACGATGATCTCCCTACCTTGTCTCTCTTGCAATGATCTCCCTACCTTGTCTCTCTTGCGACTACGTCCCTACCTTGTCTCTCTTGCGATGATCTCGCTACCTTGTCTCTCTTGTGACAATTTCCATTTCTAGTAGCTCTTGCGACAATTTCCCTTGCTTGAAACGGTTTCCCTACCTTGTCGCTCTTCTGATGATATCCATTCTTTGTCACTCATGCGACGATATCCATTCTTTGTCACTCATGCAATAACTTCCTTGTTTTGTCACTCTTGCGATTTTTTTCCAGGTTCGTCACACTTCCCACGGCATGTGATGTGACGTTTGGGAGACCCAAGATTCGTTGCTATAACATCCCCAGACACCCATGGCTAGGCCACACTACACGAGGGAACACTTTCATTCTCTCACTGCGGAATATATTGTAACATACCCAATATTCAATTGAGATATGCCACATAAATTTTCTCTTCAACTGCATGCAATTATAACATATACATACAACACTCTTGCAGAAGCTTTACATATAAATGTAAAAAAACAATTACATTCTATAATATACGATTTCATACCGAAATAACAGTAAACACAGACATGTAGCATATATAGGGAAATACCCATAAGCATACAGACAATTATAATCACACATATGATAAACCATAACATAAGCACATAAATAACAATGCAGCATGTAAATGTATCACACGATTGGTACTTGTCTTAGAAAGATTGTCACCAACTGTGTACAGACCATCCATGAATCTCCCAGCCTTAGACTACACTGTTCATCGCTCTCAACAATGAGTCACTCCTGATCTAGAACTAAACTCCACCCAGGGTAAAGGGTTTCCTAACGAGGCTAAAGGCTCATAGACAATAGGAAAGACTCTGTCTTAGGTGCTCACTCAACTAATATCCTACAGTATCTCCTTCCCTAGATGTCTGTCCCACCCAAGCAAGTGTTCCCCTTCTTTTTTCAACAGTCCCTCGACTGCCCCACTTCCCTTCCAGGGCTTCATAAACATGTTGAACAGGAAGTCTCAGAGCATCGTAGTTGCAGTTTAGCACCTTCAGGAAATCAATCCCCAACAATTATTTTTCTTAGACAATTGCTCACAGGCTTGGCAACCCGCCTCTTCAATTTTCCACGGGCCTGACAACCCTCTTCTTCAATCCCACTCCCAAGCTAATTAGGTACACCAATAGGAAATGGTTATTGAAACAGGCTCTGATACCATGTTGTAATGTCCCCAGCCACCGTGAGATATTCTCTAAGCGAGAGAATTGTTGGGGATTGATTTCTTGAAGGTGATAAATTGTAGCTATGGTGCTCTGAGACTTCCTATCCGACCTGTTCCCGAAGCCCTGGAAGGGAAGTGGGACAACTGAGGTACTATTGAGAAGAGAAGGGGCACACTTCCTTGGGTGTGACAGGCATGTGGGGAATGAGAGGATATAGGCTATTAGTTGAGTGAGCACTTAAGACAGAGTCTTTCCTGTTGTTTATGAGCCTTTAGCCTGGTTAGGAAACCCTTTACCCTAGGTGGAGTTTAGTCCCAGCTCATGGGTGACTCACTGTTTAGAGTGATGAAAAGTGTAGTCTAAGGCTGGGAGGTTGGTGGACTGTTTGTACGCAGTTGGTGACAATATTTCTAAGATAAGTACCAATCGTGTGATAAATTTACATGTTGCATTGTTATTTACGTGCTTATGTTATGGTTTATCATATGTGTGATTATAACTGTCTGTATGTTTATGGGTATTTCCCTTTATATGTTGCATTTCTGTGTTTACTATTATTTCGGTATGAAATCGTATATTACAGAATGTAATTGTTTGTTTACATTTTTATGTAAATCTTCTACAAGAGTGTTGTATGTATATGTTATAATTGCATGCAGTTGAAGAGAAAATTTATGTGGCATAGCTCAGTTGAATATTGGGTATGTTACAGTATGTTCCACAGTGAGAGAATGAAAGTGTTCCCTCATGTAGCATGGCTTGACCATGGGTTGTCGGGGACGTTACAACATGGTATCCAAGATTTAGTTCCAACACTGAGCCTGGATGGGCCGAAAAGGTTCAGTTGAAGCGAATATTCACAGAAGATTAATTTCAAAGTGACCAAATTTCAAGTCATAGAGCATCCATGGAAAAATGTTGGCATGTAGGAGCACACGATAAACTTTGGCACCATGTAGAAAATGTTGGTGTGCAGGCACGTGTGGTAAATTTTGGCACCACGCAAAAAATGTTGGCGTGCAGGTGCACGTGATAAATTGTGGCGTCGTGCGGAAAATTATTGTGTGCGGATGCACGCACTAAATTTAGCATTGCATAGTGAGCGCATACATAATAACGTGCATGTGGTGTGCACAGTATTGCAAAACACAGAGGAGTTTGGTTGGTGTGTGCATAGTATGAGTATAAGTTGTTTTGTGACAGTGTATTCAATGGTGCGTGTAGATTATTGTGCACAGTGGGGCATATTGAACTTCGACATGGTGAAATGCATAGGGAGAAATGCATGTGGAATATCAATGTGAGATACCAAAACTATGCACAATGGATATTGGTGCATGATGCAAAAGTAGTGCGTTCAAGTTATTGGTGTGATGAAGAAGAAATGCATGGTGGATATGGGTGCAAAAAAGCCTGATTTACCTTGTGGTGTTATTGTGAACGATAAATATGGGTGCACAGGTTGAATTTTTGTGCACACGAAGTCGTTTGGAAGGTGATGAGTTTGAGTTTAATAGAAAAATTGCATGGTATTAGATGAAAAATAAACACACAACCGCATCAAAGCATTATTTAAAATGAATTAAGAGTTGGTTTGAGAAGAAAAAAATATAGTCTGAATTGCTAAGTTGAGAGCATCTCAGAGATGAATTCTAAGTTTTATATTCCTCCGATGCAAATATATGAAAGTGAAATATAATCTTACAATAAAAGAATACTATGAAAGAAAATAAGACTCATAACACCACCAGTTAGAATCTTGTAATAAACAGTCCAAAATCTGCTTTTGCATTTATCTAATCGTATTAATCCCAAAATTACAAAAAGGGAATGATAG
>JZKD02S1695030.1:4755-32405 GCA_000966675.3 Picea glauca | reverse complement strand
CTTCCATTAAAGGAAGAATAGAGGGGGGGGTCCGGAATCAAATGTGAGCCGTTGAACCGAGCGATGTGATCTAGACCACTGGAAAGTGACCAGAACATATGTCCGGGGCGGAAAATGTCATGTGCACAGAAAACTTAGGATTAGTGCTTTTTCATGGGTTTTCTTCGGTTTTTCTCATACACATCACCAGGGGGACATTATTTAGACTAGACTTAGGCATTGGATTCATGGGGTAACAACTTCATCAATCTGGTTTTACTTGGGCAAGGCGGGCCAAGCAATGAATCTACACTCTAACCTACTTCACAAGACGAAAACCCAAATTAAACTTTTGGGTTAAAGTATTATTTTTCCTAAGGGCTATCTGATCAGGATTAGAGGGTCTGATCAGATGTATTCACTAGTTCTAACCTAGGGGCTATCTGATCAGGATTAGAGGGTCTGATAAGATGTATTCACTAGTTCTAACCTAGGGGCTATCTGATCAGGATTAGAGGGTCTGATCATATGTATTCGCTAGTTCTAACCTAGGGGCTATCTGATCAGGATTAGATGGTCTGATCAGATGTATTCACTAGTTCATCAAAATTGGAAATTTAAAAGAACTTGGTCATGCTTGAAAGGTATGACCAAGTCACTGTTATTGCATGGGGATTTTTATTTCAAATCTTTTTTCCCTCTTTTTCCTTTTTCTTTTCTTTTTGCAAAAATGAAAAATGAATTTCCAATTAGAACACGAGATACAGATAATATCAATAACATCCAAGTCATAAGTTGATTCCCATAATTTATGGGGTGATAACAGGCGGCTCCACATGGGGATGGTACTTGCCCTGTTAAGTGCCAAGAATCAAGTTTCTTGTCATTCTAAACCAATCTGTCTAGTATCCTTATCCTGTATTATTCTCGGGAACACTTCGAAAAACATTGATCAGGAGCTTCGGGCCTTCTCTTCGGGCTTCAACAAACGGACCGCCATCCTTCACTCAGAAAAATGCAAGTAAAGACTGAAAATTAAACGGTATGTACAATGGAGAGTGATTGCTTCAATTCCCTTATTGGGGAGGGATATAATGTTTCAGCATTCTGCCATTCACAGGTGCTCCTGGCAGATCTGAACCATCGGCATTGTTCAACAAAAAGGCGTTGTTTCCTCTAAAAGCTTGGATCATGTAGGGCCCTGTCCATAGATGATCAAATTTCCCATGCTTCCCCTTGTCTTCGTTCCTATCATCCCATCTCAATACCAGGTCTCCCAACTCAAAATCATCCTCTTTGGTTTGTTTGTCAAAGATCTTCTTAATGTTCTCTTGGATGAACTGAGTCTTGTTGAAAACATCCTCTCTAGTCTGCTGCAAATGAATCATCTGATTGATTTGTCTCTGGGAGTCATTTGATTCCGCTTGCATCTCTTGAAGTAAATTCATGACTGGAACTCCCAAAGAAGTTGGGAAAACGGCCTCAGTACCATAGACCAACTGGTATGGTGACATACCAATTGACCTTTTGGTGGTCAGTCTATCTGCCCATAAAGAAAATACCAGCTTATCATGCCATGATTTTTTATTCTCCTACAGCGTTTTCTTGATGATATTAACCAAGGCCTTGTTTGATGATTCCGCCAACCCATTCCCCTTAGGGTAGTAGGCTGTGGAATGCCCCAAGACAATGTGGTAACAGCTGCAGAAGTCAATAAGTTTCTTCGACCAAAAGGCGGTTGCATTGTCAGTAATGATCTTTCTAGGACAACCAAAACGGGACAAAATGTTATTTTCAAGAAATTTAATAATAACAGCGTCAGTGGCTTGCCTGCTTGGTACATCCTCGATCCATTTGGTGAAATAATCAGTGGCTGTGAGAATCCACCTATGTTGGCCCGAAGACAGAGGGTGTATTTCTCCATTGAAATCGAGTCCCCATTGCTGGAACGAAGCCTCAACTGAAATTGGTTTAAGAGGAAGAGGAAGGAGTTTCCTTTTACCCCCAAACAACTGACACTGGTGACATGCTGTTACTTTATGATGTACATCTGCAAACAGGGTGGGCCAGTAAAAACCATCTCTGAGTATTTTGTTGGCTGTAACTTTCCAGTTCAAATGGCCACCACATTCACCTGCATGAAACTCCTGCAACACGTTGTCAGCTTCATATTTTAGTAAGCAATTTAAAAGAATACCTGCAGGGTCTTTCCAATACAAATTTCCTTCTAGAATATAGAATTTCAAATCTTTCAACTTTAAAAATCGAGCTTTAGTTTTAGTTAAACCAGGGGGAGCTTGTAAATTTTGTAAAACAAAGACAAGGTCTGCATACCATGGAGAGTTTATAAAAACCTCTTTAACATTTGGAGTCGCCATCTCACCCTGTTCATCTGCCATGTCTAGGAAATTAATGTCAAGAGATTGAAAGTTAGATTCAACCATCAATTTGGCAACACCTTGGCCTTTGATCAATTTTGTGGGCTTAATTTCAATGTCGTATTCTAGAATAACTGCAATCCACTTTCCCCTTCTCCCATCAGGGTTGTCTTGTGTCAAGATATCTTTCACTACCATGTTTGGAACATATGCTATGACATGTGAATGAAGAATATAGACCCTAAAGTCCTTTATAGCCTTTACCAAAGAAAAATCCTGTTTCTCCATGATATTATACTTCAGTGCGACATCTCTTAGAGCTTTGTTGAAGAACGCGATGGGTTGTTCATACCCTTCACTGTTCTTCTGCAATAATACAGCTGCTATTGTATTTTCAGAGGTGAAGGAAAAGAGATAGAAATCTTTAGTGAAATCAGGACTAATCAAAACTGGAGCTTCAATAAGTGCTCGTTTTACCTGTTCGAAGGATTGTCAGGATTCAGGATCCCATTTTATTTTGGTGTCCTTTTTGAGCATGTTGGTGATGTTTCGGAGGAGTTCGGCCAGATTAGGAATGAATCTTCGAAGAAAGTTAATTTTCCCTATAAAGGATTGCAGTTCTTTTAGATTCCTTGGGTGTTCTAACTTTAGCATGGCCTCTATTCTGCTGGGGTCAATTATGATTCCCTCCTTAGAAATGATGTGTCCCAACAGTTTGCCTTCTTCTAACCCAAAAAGACATTTCTTGGGATTCAAAGAAATACAGAACCTTCTACATTTTTCGAAAACTCGTCTAAGGTGCCACAGGTGTTCATTATCAGATTGGGAAAACACGGTCACGTCATCGAGATAGATGACAATAAACTTACCTGAATCCTCTATGAAAGCAATGTCCATTTCCCTCTGGAAGGTATCTCCTGCGTTCATCAGACCAAAAGGCATCTTCACATACATGAAATTGCCCCATGGAGTGGTGAAAGCGGTTTTTTCCTGATCATCGTGGTGAACTAGGACCTGGTTGTAACCTGAGAAACCATCTAACAGAGAAATTCGACTAGACCCGACCACTCTTTGCAAGAGGTGATCCATTTTAGGCAAGGGGTAGTTACCCTTCAAGGAAGCTTTGTTTAGATTTCGGAAATCAATGCAGAGTCTGATTTCACCGTTTTTCTTGCGAGTAGGGACTAAATTAGAAACCCACATAGAGAAACGTAGTGGGACTATGATCTTGGCATCATACATTTTCTTAATCTCTTTTTCTATCAAGGGAAGCAACTTGGGATTAATCCTCCTAAGTTTCTGCCTAAACGGTTTCTGGTCTTCCTTTATGGGAATCCTGTGTTGTATAATGCTAGTGTCATAGGATTTCAAATCTTCATAGCTCCAGGCAAAAACGTTTGAATATTCCTTGAATAGCTCAATGTACTTAAGTTTTTGCTCTGGGGGTAAAGATTTGGATAGTTTGACCATCCTAGGCTCCTCATCAGTTCCTATATTGCAGTCCTCCACCTCTTGCCCATGGGCTTCTATTTTTGGTTTCTTTGCTACGTCGTCATTGTCAAACAGGTCTTCTAAAGGGACAAGACCTCTAGGAAAAATATTTCTTTTTAATTGTAAAACATCGGCATCTATTTCGTCATCACTTAGCTTTCCTGAATCTATTATATCTTATGTATCCATCGTATTTATAGTATTCACACTATCTACTTCAAATTCGGAATTATTCACATTCTCTTTTTCATTTTCTACATCTATGTTTGTACATTCAAAATCGTTCTTGCATTGCAAAAAGTCCTCTATATGATTGTCATTTCCAAACAATTGCCAGTACCTGATATTATCGGGCACTGTTGGTCTGCATTTCACTTCAACAGTGTACGAGCGAGTTTGGTGGAAAGGGATCTTGCAAAAAGCAGCTGACGTAGCTAATCGGTCGGCCAGAATATTCTGTCCTCTCGGCATTACCTGGAAATCCACTTCGTTAAAACACTTCAAAGCGTCAAGAGCAGCATTCCTGTAGGCCCTAAGGCATGGATGTTTAGCGGCATATTCACCTTTAATATGTTTAATTATTAATTCAGAGTCACCCCTTATCATTATTTGCTTAGCCCCAACTTTCTTTAGTAGCTTCAGACTGAGCATTAAAGCTTCATACTCAGCAATGTTGTTGGTGCAGTGGAAATTTAACTTATAGGAATGATTTTCTGAATACCTTTTTTGATGATTATGTAACCAGACTCCAGCTCCTGCTCCTTCTTTACTCACAGCCCCGTCAAAATCCATGCTCCAGAAATCAGCAGGGAACTCTTCAGTGTTTACATTTTCCATCTTTGCTACCTCGCCATTTTCTGGACCCTCGTCTTGACTAGCTACATCTTCTATCAGCTGAGTATCTTGCTCTTCCGTATCACCATTATTGTACAAGATAAAAGAATCTAAATCAGAGTGAGCAAAGTAAAGGGGATAATTGTGAGGTTTTTCTTGACTGCTAACCATATACTTCATTAGTGTTTCTCTATATAATCTCCTCTGTTGTCCGAACATTGGTATAGTGGTGTAAGACATATCCAGCTGCAGGGTTCCTTTCAACTTAGCTCCCCAAGAGCGGGATAGAAACATACCATATTTTGGTGGGATGTCTGCAACCACCACATCCATTACCATGCTTTTTGAAGGGATCTGAACCAGGGTGATGCAGAGGTCCTTAATCAGACCGATACATTTGACTTTGCTGGAGTCAAACGAGTGTAGATCTTTGTAAGGCCTAGTGGCCTCCAATCTGAGTTTTTCCATTACTTCTTTAGGCATTATATTATGTGAGGCACTAGAATCCAACATGGCGTTATGCAATATCAAATCATGTATGTTCAAACTAATATAAAAGGGAGCTACCTCACCGGTATCGTCTCGGCCATCCACTGCAGGTCCGAAAAGGAGTTCGGGGCGATCGTCAGCGAGGTTCACAGTGTCTGAGTGAGTCACTGATCCCATAGTCAAGGATTTGGTGCCTATGTCAGGCTCAATGGCTAATGCCTTTAGTACCTGTGAACGATACCCACCCCTACTTATCAACTCCGTTAGTGGGACGAGAATTTTAATTTTTGCTAATTCTGCCTCCAGGCTAAAAGGTGCAGGTGTCCGGGTTTGGCTTGTTGATTCTGGTTGGTCCACCATATTTTTTTGATCAGAAGTACTAGGCAGATTAACAGGTGAAACTTCGGGCTGGGCCAGTCTTTTCAGTATGGTGACGCTTTTCTTCGCCGGAGCATCAGTTTTACCCTTCTCAGAAGAATTTTCGACGGTGGTCTTCTCGGGGGTTTTCTCATTCTCGGCTACCCTCTACGTTTCGGTCGTCTTTTTAAAGGAATTTCCTTCTGTCTTCTTACTTCGCAGATTGTGTTGGCGGTGCACTTCCAAAATAGTGTTTTCGTAGGCATGTTTCCCTGCATCCTCAGCCTCCTCACTTACCTTTGTTTGATTTAGCAGGAAGAGTTCCTGTTCTTCTTGAGTAAGGAAAATGGCATCATTATCATGAATTCCCATGAGGTTGATATGAGTGTCCTCCAATTCTTCATTTACTTTCCCCCCATCATCTGCATAGTTTTCTTGCAAGGGAGGCCTGATCGACTGATCAGGACCTCTCTGGTCTCTTTGATATCTTTGATCTCTTTGTCTGATTTGAGGAGGGTTTCTCCTGAAATTGGGGTTCTGAATCTGAGGGGCAGGAGTCTCATCTCTCGGAGGATTTCTGTATGAAATACTCGATCTTTCTAACAATAACGCCAATGATCTGACCACGGTATCTAATTTGGAATCGTTGCTAGACGTGGAAGGTTCTTCCTTGATCGTAACTCTTCATTCCGTCCGTTCCTTGATCGTAATTTGGAATAGCACTTTTCTGCATCTCTTCAAGGGTGGCAACATTTCTTTCTCTTAATTGGTAAGACAGGTCAGCATCAAATCTGTCAGGGAATTTAATCAAGGCCAAACCTTGGGGAGGTTTGATTTCAGTTGGGATTGCATTATACAAATTGTTAAAACACGTGCAATAATCTTGGACAGATTCACCTTGATTTCTCTTTATATTTTCGTATTCTGACAGTATCTGGAGAGGGTTTTTCTTTACCTCCCATCTTTCAAGAAAACTCCTTCGGAACGCGACAAGGTCAGGGATTGATGCGGCGGGTAAGGCTTTGAACCATTTCTTGATGTCCCCTGTCAGACTCTGGGTGAACAGTCTCATATGAACGTCGACTTCGTCGACTTCTTGTAAATCGAAGTAGTCGTTCATTTTATCCACATGTTGTTGTGAATTTACTGCTCATGTTGCATCGAACTGTGGAAGCCTAGTCTGGTAGTCTTGGGGCATGGCATGCAGAGGTACAGCCAACACCAAAGGTGCATATCGAGCTGCCATAGCGGGTGGAGGAAGTGGGACCGCAACCTGGGTGGTAGGAGAGGTAGCAACTGAAGATGAGGGTGACGAAGGACTAGGTGGGGCTGAGGTATTGATGCGTGTCTTAGTCGTAGGAGACAAGACTTTGGGGGTTCGAGGTTTCACTACAGTTGGGTCGAAGAGGATCTTAGACACAAAGGTTTCAGACCGAGCTCTAACCAGGTTTCGTAGCGGAAAAGGCTCAAGATCAAGGCTTTGTAAGCTATCTGGTTCTCCGAAAAAAGAAGGAGACTTGTGAAGTGGATTACTGCTCGTCTTTCACCTCAATAATTGCTCGGGGTTATCTAAAGCTGCAGAGGGTTCTGGGTCTGGATGAGATTGAGTGTGGACATTCTTGGGAGCCAAAACTCCTTTTGGGTTTTATATATTTTTTATTTTATGATAAATACAAACTAGGGGAGATTTCTATGCTGACATCGTCTAACTTCCAATTTTTCCTGAGCAACTATGTCACGTTCGATGGCTGCCCATGAACGTTCGAGCTCTTCCCGGTTATTTGTTGTTCAGATGATTAATTCAAAAAGGTTGGACGCAATATGAGTTTGATTCGATAGTTCAGGCTCAATGTTGGGTTGTATTTCTAAAGGGACAATCATAGAGGAAACAAAGGTTCAAAGAGAGACTTTGAAAATAATATGTAGAGAGTCAATCAACCTCTCAACATTATTTCTTCTCAGAGTCAAACTTTCTTTAAGGGAAAGAAGTTGTGAGATTATCAGTTTTAGTTCTCCCCAGTGGAGTCGCCATTTATGTTAGCACTCGGTACATTTCCTAGAGGTTGAAAAAGAATAAATTTACTAAGGTAACCTTAACCAACCGCTTTTAAAGCTAGGATCTAGCCCTTCCAGCTTCAGAGAGGGATCTCTCTATACGATTTAGATTTGTTTTAATTTTAGATATTAGGCTAGGTATAAAGATTGTTGGTTTGGTGGTAAAAATAGTTTTTGAGAGTGGTTTAGACAATCTACACATCCATTGGGCTATGGGGTCTGTATTTAATCAAATCTGAGAAATAACCAGAAACGCCAAAGAAGTGTTTCACAAGGCGAGGTAATACATTCACTGGATCCTTTAGTAATTTAAATGATGAATGGAAGAACAGGTGAAGAAAATAACTTCAATTAATGAGCAGTTAAGAATTCCTTAAATGAAGATATTAGAAGACAAACATTTAAATCTCTAGAATCGGAAACAGGGTATCAGGGATAAATCCTGCAACATAACGCTATTCGTAAAGATTAGATTTAGACAACAAAATGAAATATGAAGAAAGAAAACATTAACTTAGAGAATCACATCACCAATGAACATACGCAAGAATCCTGTAAAATTCCTCTTCTTTATTAATGGTGAGTCTCTTCAAAAATGATACAGCTTGACAGAAATCGGGTGTGCAAATCAACAACCCTCAATACAATGGAAATGAAGTATTTATAAAACAAAATACATACGCTCCTATCATAACTGATCAGGACGTGCTCATACTATTTTTAGACTAACTACCTTAACTAATCAAAACTGCCTTGATGACTCATTACAACTGTATACTGAATTTCAAGGGTAGGCCGTTGGCGAGGTGCCTCCGCAACCTCTGCTGACAGGACAGCTGACTGGACACAACAGCTTGTCTGCTCAGTCTAGTAGATCGCACAGTTCTTCCCATCTGATGTGACCTGGAATAGTGACTTTAAGCAACCTTCGGTACACTTCGTCCATGTCTGTGTACTTAGCAAATGTGGGCTTGATGACGAAGATGTGATTAATTTCATGTTGGATACTAATATCCAACTGCACGGAATCCATGAATGCTCTTCCTGTGATGCTAGCCTCTATACCTGCAAAATTAGAACCATCCCTGGACACTTCAGTCAATTTTTTCTTATAATCAGTGAGGGTCATTAGCTTGTCATTAATGACCTTCATACCAGGAAGGCCCTTTCTTTGCAAAGCATCTATTTTACTAAAGAACCTCTGCACTCCTTGGTCCATGACTTGGATCTTCTCTTCAAGCTGCAGCATGAGACCTCTTTTGGTTAGAACTCTTTTCACCTCCAATATGGTCTCGGTCCTGTCTTCGATTTTCAATTCCTCGAGTTCCTCCCAGGTCTTAGAATTCAGGAACCTTATGATTTCATTCGCTTGGGCTGGCATGTCTCCCAGTTCAGTTCTGATTTTCTCCACAGCCTGTTTGCTTCTCTCGAGCAACTCATTCTGTTCAAACATGATTTGAACCATCGGCCGGATTTCATTAATGGATTTAGAAATATCCGTCCATACAAGTTCTTTAACCTCAGCCAAGGTCCTTCCTGCCATTGTCTGTTTCTGGAGCTGCTACAACTCCTTCCTGATCTTCTCATTCACCTATTTTTCTCTAGACAGACTTGTTTGGAAAGAATCCTTTAGCTCTTGGAGATTCTCCACCTCTTTCTTGAGCCTGCTGATTTCTGGCTCTTGCAAGTTCATTCTTTCCATAGACTTGGCCAGGTCTGTAGCTCCTTCTGGAAGGGGAAATGTTGTTGCAGATGGAACGACTGTCACCGTTGGTGTTGCAATTGGGATGGCACTCAATGGAATGCCTTCCATGGGCTTTTCCTGCTCTTTCTCCTTGAACAGTCTCTCCATCTCTGCTTCCATCTCCTTCAACTGCGCATTCTTCTCTAGGAGTAATTTCAACATATCATCCCTTTCGCCTTCCCTTTCAGCTATTTCTTTCATCTGTGGGTCCTCTGTTGGGGGAAGCTTTAGCTGTTTTCTCAAAGAGGCTATGTCAGCATTTTTCTTTTTGATCATCTCCTCAGCAGCCTTGACATTTGCCGAGTCGTAACCGATCTTGAGGACCAGTTCCTCCAACATCTTTATCCTGTTGTCCTTAGTGAAGGAAGACATCTTCTCTAGCTTTAGTTGGGTCTAGGCATTGCTCAAAGCTATCCGAAACTTTGACGCAGAAGTTGCAACGCAGGCTAAAGTGTGGGAAATCATCTCCCCAGTTTTCTTATGCAGATCCATCTGATCTGCCGGATGCACATCTTTTGCTTGAAACTCAAACGTAGCCCTCTTGTAATCAGATATCACCTTTGGATCAGGCACTTGTGCTTGGAGGAACGCCATATGCATCCTACCCTTCTCTGTATCAAATGCTGAAAGAAGTCTATGCTGGGCCGTGGATGACTACTTCTGGAACTGTGCATAAGTGCTGCTGGTGAGTGACTGGTTCTTCTTTTTGATCATGTCATATTTTTCAAAAATGCCCAACTTGGGCCCAGTCTTGCTTGGTGGGGTATCCAAGGGAGAATCTGAGGATTTTAATTCTTTTGTCCCTTCCTTATGTTGACTGGAGCCGAAAGGAAAACTGAATTGCTTGGCCCCAGTGGTGATCACTGTGGTGGTGGTGATCTCTTGCTCCACTGTCGTGCCTGTCATTGGAATGGTCCTTGGCTTTTTGGCATGCATTTTAAATTCCTCCGAAGACACCTCGGTCACTGGGGAATATGATTCTTGCCGGGGCCTCTTTTCCTTGGGATTTTGAGGTGTGTCAGTGGGTGGTGCGCTTGTTGAGGGTACCTGCCCTACCATGCCGACAGTTGGTTCCACGTCCACCAACGTATCAGGCTCCCATTCTGTTTTATTATCAAATCTTTCGATTTCCGGCCTGGGCTCATGTGCATATGGGGCATTCTTATTCTTGACTCTCATCTCAGAAACGATGCCACAGGGATCATAATGCCAAGTGAAACTTGGCAGGAATTTCATTTCCCTCAACCGTTGGTCTGCTTCATCACCCGCGCCTCTACTATTGCAGATGAAAGAGCCTATCTTCCCTTTAATTTGCAATTGTTGCTTCTTTTTAAGAGAAAGAAAGTGAATATCATCAGAATTCATAATTTGTCTAATATATTCCAATGCGAAAATCCTTATCGGTATGTATCTTGGAATCTTGTACGGTGCCAGCTCGCACCCATAAACTTAGATCTCGGAGTGATTATGATACAAGTACCAGTCTCCTGTCTTCGCGTTGTCCGAGAGGTGTATAACTCTCCGGACTTCGTCATTTACCCATGGCTCAGGCATGCCACTCATCATACTTACCACTGGGTGGTAAAACTGATCAATGAATGCCGTGAAGTCATATTCGACAGAGTTGTGTTTCAGAAGAGACGTCCACGCCGTGACTGGTTGTGGCCTCCCATTGGCGTCCATCTTCTGCATGGATAATTTGAACTTGTCTGCTTGGAAGTAGATGAACATGTAAGCCAGAATGGATGAATACCTGAACATACCTTCTGTGGAAAAATTAACCAATTGTTCATGGATGTTATTGGCTAGGAAAGTGTTGTAATTGAACTGCGTGGTCGGCTATTCGTCGTTTGAGAAGATAGACAGAAAACCCAGGATGGGTTCGTCTACCCATTTATCGAAAAATTACCCAAGCAGGGCACACAGGGCTGAAATAATTTGATTTCCTTTGGTGGAAAACAAAGAAGAATGGTATGGGGGGTTGGTGGATGGGAGCGGAGCGGAAGTGGGAAGGAAAAGCTCAACTATCTGAGCTCTCTGCGGGAAGGTCAACTTTTGATAAAGCTCGGTGAGGATTTCCAGGTTGAAAGGGGACGTAGATTCCGGGCGGGTTATCTGCATCATCTGGTCAACATCCTCTGGGGTGATGAAGAAGAGGACGTCCCCTGAAGAAGAAACAATGGCTTTCTGTTCGGGGACGTAGTGAGCTTGGCACTTGAGTGCAAATTCTGGGAAATGGTGGATTTGGGGGAAAAGATATAGGGGCAAATTGGACTCCCAGAGTCCAATTTTGTCACTCTGGTCCAGGAAAACTTCCCGAAGCCATGACTGGAGATCTGAGAAGTAAAAAATGCAAATGGTATCGGCTATCAGACGGTCCTTATCTACCAAGGGAATTTTATCCAGGTCCACCGGAGGAGGAACGAACAGATTCTCTTATTCTTCAGCTGGATTTGTTTTGGACGCCATCTCAACAACTGTACCTGCANCCCGCCCCTGCTTATCAACTCCGTCAGTGGGACGGGAATTTTAATTTTTGCTAATTCTGCCTCCAGGCTAAAAGGTGCAGGTGTCCGGGTTTGGCTTGTTGATTCTGGTTGGTCCACCGTATTTTTTTGATCAAAAGTACTAGGCAGATTAACAAGTGAAACTTCGGGCTGGGCCGGTATTTTCAGTATGGTGACGCTTTTCTTCGCCGGAGCATCAGTTTTACCCTTCTCGGAAGACTTTTCGGCGGTGGTCTTCTCGGGGGTTTTCTCATTCTCGGCTACCCTCTGCGTTTCGGTCATCTTTTTAAAGGAATTTCCTTCTATCTTCTTACTTCGCAGATTGTGTTGGAGGTGCACTTCCAAAATAGCATTTTCGTAGGCCCGTTGCCCTGCATCCTCAACCTCCTCACTTACCCTTGTTTGATTTAGCAGGAAGAGATCATGTTCTTCTTGAGTAAGGAAAATGGAATCATTATCATGAATGCCCATGAGGTTGATATGAGTGTCCTCCAATTCTTCATTTACTTCCCCCCCATCGTCTACATAGTTTTCTTGCAAGGGAGGCCTGATCAGCTGATCAGGACCTCTCTGGTCTCTTTGATCTCTTTGTCTGATTTGAGGAGGGTTTCTCCTGAAATTGGGGTTCTGAATCTGAGGGGCAGGAGTGTCATCTCTCGGAGGATTACTCTCTGAAATACTCGATCTTTATAACAATAACGCCAATGATCTGACCACGGTATCTAATTTGGAATCGTTGCTAGACGTGGAAGGTTCTTCCTTGATCGTAACTCTTCGTTCCGTCCATTCCTTGATCGTAATTTGGAATAGCACTTTTCTGCATATCTTCAAGGGTGGCAACATTTCTTTCTCTTAATTGGTAAGACATGTCAGCATCGAATCCATCAGGGAATTTAATCAAGGCCAAACCTTGGGGAGGTTTGATTTCAGTTGGGATTTCATTATACAAATTGTTAAAACACGTGCAATAATCTTGGACAGATTCACCTTGATTTCTCTTTATATTTTCATATTCTGACGGTATCTGGAGAGGGTTTTTCTTTACCTCCCATCTGTCAAGAAAATTCCTTTGGAACGCGACAAGGTCAGGGATTGATGCGGCGGGTAAGGCTTTGAACCATTTCTTGACGTCCCCTGTCAGACCCTGGGCGAACGGTCTCATATGAACGTCGACTTCGTCGACTTCTTGTAAATCCAAGTAGTCGTTCATTTTATCCACATGTTGTTGTGCATTTACTGCTCCTGTTGCATCGAACTGTGGCAGCCTAGTCTGGTAGTCTTGGGGCATGGAATGCAGAGGTGCAGCCAACACCAAAGGTGCATATCGAGCTGCCATAGTGGGTGGAGGAAGTGGGACCGCAACCTGGGTGGTAGGAGAGGTAGCAACTGAAAATGAGGGTGACGAAGGACTAGGTGGGGCTGAGGTATTGATGTGTGGCTTAGTCGTAGGAGACAAGACTTCGGGGGTTCGAGGTTGCACCATAGTTGGGTCGAAGAGGAGATTAGACACAAAGGTTTCAGACCGAGCTCTAACCAGGTTTCGTAGCGGAAAAGGCTCAATATCAAGGCTTTGTAAGCTATCTGGTTCTCCGGAAAAAGAAGGAGACTTGTGAAGTGGATTACTGCTCGTCTTTCGCCTCAATAATTTCTCGGGGTTATCTAAAGCTGTGGAGGGTTCTGGGTCTGGATGAGATCGAGTGTGGACTTTCTTGGGAGCCAGAACTCCTTTTGGGTTTTATTTATTTTTTATTTTATGATAAATACAAACTAGGGGAGATTTCTATGCTGACATCGTCTAACTTCCAATTTTTCCTGAGAAACTATGTCACGTTCGATGGCTGCCCATGAACGTTTGAGCTCTTCCCAGTTATTTGTTGTTTCGGATGATTAAGTCAAAAAGGTTGGACGCAATATGAGTTTGATTCGATAGTCCAGGCTTGATGTTGGGTTGTATTTCTAAAGGGACAGTCATAGAGGAAACAAAGGTTCAAAGAGAGACTTTGAAAATAATATGTAGAGAGTCAATCAACCTCTCAACATTATTTCTTCTCAGAGTCAAACTTTCTTTAAGGGAAAGAAGTCATGAGATTACCTGTTTTAGTTCTCCCCAGTGGAGTCACCATTTATGTTAGCACTCGGTACATTTCCTAGAGGTTGAAAAAGAATAAATTTACTAAGGTAACCTTAACCAACCTCTTTTAAAGTTGGGATCTAGCCCTTCCAGCTTCAGAGAGGGATCTCTCTATACGATTTAGCTTTGTTTTAATTTTAGATATTAGGCTAGGTATAAAGATTGTTGGTTTGGTGGTAAAAATAGTTCTTGAGACTGGTTGAGACAATCTACACATCCATTGGGCTATGGGGTATGTATTTAATCAAATCTGAGAAATAACCAGAAACGCCAAAGAAGTGTTTCACAAGGCGAGGTAATACATTCACTGGATCCTTTAGTAATTTAAATGATGAATGGAAGAACAGGTGAGGAAAATAACTTCAATTAATGATCAGTTAAGAATTCCTTAAATGAATATATTAGAAGACAAACATTTAAATCTATAGAATCGGAAACAGGGTATCAGGGATAAATCCTGCAACATAACGCTATTCGTAAAGATTAGATTCAGACAACAAAATGAAATATGGAGAAAGAAAACATCAACTTAGAGAATCACATCACCAGTGAACATACGTAAGAATACTATAAAATGCCTCTTCTTTATTAATGGTGAGTCTCTTCAAAAATGATACAGCTTGACAACAATCGGGTGTCCAAATCAACAACCCTCAATACAATGGAAAATGAAGTATTTATAAAACAAAATACATACGCTCCTGTCATAACTGATCAGGACGTGCTCATACTATTTTTAGACTAACTACCTTAACTAATCAAAACTGCCTTGATGACTCATTACAACTGTATACTGAATTTTAGGGGCAGGCCGTTGGCGAGGTGCCTCCGCAACCTCTGCTGACAGGACAGCTGACTGGACACAACAACTCGTCTGCTCAGTCTAGTAGATCACACAGTTCTTCCCATCTAATGTGACCTGGAACAGTGACTTTAAGCAACCTCTGATACACTTCGTCCATGTCTGTGTACTTAGAAAATGTGGGCTTGATGACGAAGATGTGCTTAATTTCATGCTGGATACTAATATCCAACTGCAAGGCATCCATGAATGCTCTTCCTGTGCTGCTAGCCTGTATACCTGCGAACTTAGAACCATCCCTGGACACTTCAGTCATTTTTTTCTTATAATCTGTGAGGGTCATTAGCTTGTCATTAATGACCTTCATACCAGGAAGGCCCTTTCTTTGCAGAGCATCTATTTTACTGAAGAACCTCTACACTCCTTGGTCCATGACTTGAATCTTCTCTTCAAGCTGTAGCATGAGACCTCTTTTGGTTAGAACTCTTTTCACCTCCAATATGGTCTCGGTCTTGTCTTCGATTTTCAATTCCTCGAGTTCCTCCCAGGTCTTAGAATTCAGGAACCTTATGATTTCATTCGCTTGGGCTGGCATGTCTCCCAGTTCAGTTCTGATTTTCTCCACAACCTGTTTTCTTCTCTCGAGCAACTCATTCTGTTCAAACATGATTTGAACCATCGGCCAGATTTCATTAATGGATTTAGAAATATCCGTCCATACAAGTTCTTTAACCTCAGCCAAGGTCCTTCCTGCCACTGTCTGTTTCTGGAGCTGCTGCAACTCCTTCCTGATCTTCTCATTCACCTATTTTTCTCTAGACAGACTTGTTTGAAAAGAAGCCTTTAGCTCTTAGAGATTCTCCACCTCTTTCTTGAGCCTGCTGATTTCTGGCTCTTGCAAGTTCATTCTTTCAATAGACTTGGTTAGGTCTGTAGCTCCTTCTGGAAGGGGAAATGCTAGTGCAGATGGAACGACTGTCACCGTTGGTGTTGCAATTGGGATGGCACTCAATGGAATGCCTTCCATGGGCTTTTCCTGCTCTTTCTCCTTGAACAGTCTCTCCATCTCTGCTTCCATCTCCTTTAACTGCGCATTCTTATCTAGGAGTAATTTCAGCATCTCATCCCTTTCTCCTTCCCTTTTAGCTATTTCTTTCGTCTGTGGGTCCTCTGTTGGGGGGAGCTTTAGCTGTTTTCTCAAAGAGGCTATGTCATCATTTTTATTTTTGATCATCTCCTCAGCAGCCTTGATGTTCACCGGGTCATAACCGATCTTGAGGACTAGTTCCTCCAACATCTTTATCCTGTTGTCCTTAGCGAAGGAAGACATCTTCTCTAGCGTTGGTTGGGTCTGGGCATTTCTCAAAGCTATCCAAAACTTTGACGCAGAAGTTGCAACGCGGGCTAAAGTGTGGGAAATCATCTCCCCAGTTTGCTTATGCAGATCCATCTGATATGCCGAATGCACATCTTTTGCTTGAAACTCAAACGTGGCCCTCTTGTAATCAGATATCACCTTTGGATCAAGAACTTGTGCTTGGAGGAACGCCATATGCATCCTACCATTCTCTGTATCAAATGATGAAAGAAGTCTATGCTGGGCCGTGGATGACTACTTCTGGAACTGTGCATAAGTGCTGCTGGTGAGCGACTGGTTCTTCTTTTTGATCATGTCATATTTTTCAAAAATGCCCAACTTGGTCCCAGTCTTGCTTGGTGGGGTATCCAAGGGAGAATCTGAGGATTTTAATTCTTTTGTCCCTTCCTTATGCTGACTAGAGCCGAAAGGAAAACTGAATTGCTTGGCCCCAGTGGTGATCACTGTGGTGGTAGTGATCTCTTGCTCCACTATTGTGCCTATCATTGGAACAGTCCTTGGCTTTTTGGCATGCATTTTAAATTCCTCCGAAGACACCTCGGTCACCGGGGAATATGATTCTTACCGGGGCCTCTTTTCCTTGGGATTCTGAGGTGTGGCAGTGGGTGGTGCGCTTGTTGAGGGTACCTTCCCTACCATCCCGACAGTTGGTTCCACGTCCACCAACGTATCGGGCTCCCATTCTGTTTTATTAGCAAATCTTTCGATTTCTAGCCTGGGCTCATGTGCATATGGGGCATTCTTATTCTTGACTCTCATCTTAGAAATGATGCCACAGGGATCATAATGCCAGGTGAAACTTGGCAGGAATTTCATTTCCCTCAACCGTTGGTCTGCTTCATCACCTGTGCCTCTACTATTGCAGATGAAAGAGCCTATCTGCCCTTTAATCTGCAATTGTTGCTTCTTTTTAAGAGAAACAAAGTGAATATCATCAGAATTCATAATTTTTCTAATATATTCCAGTGCGAAAATCCTTACCGGTATGTATCTTGGAATCTTGTACGGTGCCAGCTCGCACCCATAAACTCGGATCTCGGAGTGATTCTGATACAAGTACCAGTCTCCTATCTTCGCGTTGTCCGAGAGGTGTATAACTCTCCGGACTTCATCATTTACCCGTGGCTCAGGCATGCCACTCAACATACTTACCACTGGGTGGTAAAACTGATCAATGAACGCCATGAAGTCATATTCGGGGGAGTTGTGTTTCAGAAGAGACGTCCATGCCGTGACTGGCTGTGGCCTCCCATCGGCGTCCATCTTCTGCATGGATAATTTGAACTTGTCTGCTTGGAAGTAGATGAACGTGTAAGCCAGAATGGATGAATACCTGAACATACCTTCTATGGAAAAATTAACCAATTGTTCATGGATTTTATTGGCTAGGAAAGTGATNGGGGTCTGTATTTAATCAAATCTGAGAAATAACCAGAAACGCCAAAGAAGTGTTTCACAAGGCGAGGTAATACATTCACTGGATCCTTTAGTAATTTAAATTATGAATGGAAGAACAGGTGAGGAAAATAACTTCAATTAACGAGCAGTTAAGAATTCCTTAAATGAAGATATTAGAAGACAAACATTTAAATCTGTAGAATCGGAAACAGGGTATCAGGGATAAATCCTGCAACATAATGCTATTCGTAAAGATTAGATTCAGACAACAAAATGAAATACGGAGAAAGAAAACATTAACTTAGAGAATCACATCACCAGTGAACATACGCAAGAATCCTGTAAAATGCCTCTTCTTTATTAATGGTGAGTCTCTTCAAAAATGATACAGCTTGACAGCAATCGGGTGTGCAAATCAACAACCCTCAATACAATGGAAAATGAAGTATTTATAAAACAAAATACATACGCTCCTGTCATAACTGATCAGGACGTGCTCATACTATTTTTAGACTAACTACCTTAAATAATCAAAACTGCCTTGATGACTCATTACAACTGTATACTGAATTTCAGGGGTAGGCCGTTGGCGAGGTGCCTCCGCAACCTCTACTGACAGGACAACTGACTGGACACAACAGCTTGTCCGCTCAGTCTAGTAGATCGCACAGTTCTTCCCATCTGATGTGACCTGGCACAATGACTTTAAGCAACCTTCGGTACACTTTGTCCATGTCTGTGTACTTAGCAAATGTGGGTTTGATGACGAAGATGTGCTTAATTTCATGCTGGATACTAATATCCAACTGCAAGGCATCCATGAATGCTCTTCCTGTGATGCTAGCATGTATACCTGCAAACATAGAACCATCCCTGAACACTTCAGTCATTTTTTTCTTAATATCAGTGAGGGCCATTAGCTTTTCATTAATGACCTTCATACCAGGCAGGCCCTTTCTTTGCAGAGCATCTATTTTACTGAAGAACCTCTTCACTCCTTGGTCCATGACTTGGATCTTCTCTTCAAGCTACAACATGAGACCTCTTTCGGTTAGAACTCTTTTCACTTCCAATATGGTCTCGGTCCTGTCTTCGATTTTCAATTCCTCGAGTTCCTCCCAGGTCTTAGAATTCAGGAACCTTATGATTTCATTCGCTTGGGCTGGCATGTCTCCCAGTTCAGTTCTGATTTTCTCCACAACCTATTTTCTTCTCTCGAGCAACTCATTCTATTCAAACATGATTTGAACCATCGGCCAGATTTCATTAATGGATTTAGAAATATCCATCCTCACAAGTTCTTTAACCTCAGCCAAGGTCCTTCCTGCCACTGTCTGTTTCTGGAGCTGCTGCAACTCCTTCCTGATCTGCTCATTCACCTGTTTTTCTCTAGATAGACTTGTTTGGAAAGAAGACTTTAGCTCTTGGAGATTCTCCACCTCTTTCTTGAGCCTGCTGATTTCTGGCTCTTGCAGGTTCATTCTTTCCACAGACTTGGCCAGGTCTGTAGCTCCTTCTAGAAGGGGAAATGTTGTTGCAGATGGAACGACTGTCACCGTTGGTGTTGCAATTGGGATGGCACTCAATGGAATGCCTTCCATGGGCTTTGCCTGCTCTTTCTCCTTGAGAAGTCTCTCCATCTCTGCTTCCATCTCCTTTAACTACGCATTCTGCTCCAGGAGTAATTTCATCATCTCATCCCTTTCACCTTCCCTTTCAGCTGTTTCTTTCATCTGTGGGTCCTCTGTTGGGGGGAGCTTTAGCTGTTTTCTCAAAGAGGCTATGTCAGCATTTTTCTTTTTGATCATCTCCTCAGCAGCCTTGACGTTCACCGGGTTGTAACCAATCTTGAGGACCAGTTCCTCCAACGTCTTTATCCTGTTGTCCTTAGCGAAGGAAGACATCTTCTCTAGCTTTAGTTGGGTCTGGGCATTGCTCAAATCTATCCGAAACTTTGACGAAGAAGTTGCAACGCGGGATAAAGTGTGGGAAATCATCTCCCCAGTTTGCTTATGCAGATCCATCTGATCTGCCAGATGCACATCTTTTGCTTGAAACTCAAACGTGGCCCTCTTGTAATCAGATATCACCTTTGGATCAAGCACTTGTGCCTGGAGGAACGCCATATGCATCCTACCCTTCTCTGTATCAAATGCTGAAAGAAGTCTATGCTAGGCCATGGATGACTGCTTCTGGAACTGTGCATAAGTGCTGATGGTGAGCGACTGGTTCTTCTTATTGATCGTGTCATATTTTTCAAAAATTCCCAACTTGGGCTCAGTCTTGCTTGGTGGGGTATCCAAGGAAGAATCTGAGGATTTTAATTCTTTTGTCCCTTCCTTATGCTGACTGGAGCCGAAAGGGAAACTGAATTGCTTGGCCCCAGTGGTGATCACTGTGGTTGTGTTGATCTATTGCTCCACTGTCATGCCTGTCATTGGAATGGTCCTCGGCTTTTTGGCATGCATTTTAAATTTTTCCGAAGACACCTCAATCACCGGGGAAGATGATTCTTGCCGGGGCCTCTTTTCCTTGGGATTCTGAGGTGTGGCAGTGGGCGGTGCGCTTGTTGAGGGTACCTTCCCTACCATCCCGACAGTTGGTTCCACTTCCACCAACGTATCGGGCTCCCATTCTGTTTGATTAGAAAATCTTTCGATTTCCGGCCTGGGCTCATGTGCATATGGTGCATTCTTATTCTTGACTCTCATCTCAGAAATGATGCCACAGGGATCATAATGCTAGGTGAAACTTGGTAGGAATTTCATTTCCCTCAACCGTTGGTCTGCTTCATCACCTGCGCCTCTACTATTGTAGATGAAAGAGCCTATCTGCCCTTTAATCCGCAATTTTTGCTTCTTTTTAAGAGAAACAAAGTGAATATCATCAGAATTCATAATTTGTCTAATATATTCCAGTGCGAAAATCCTTACCGGTATGTATCTTGGAAGCTTGTACGGTGCCAGCTCGCACCCATAAACTCGGATCTCGGAGTGATTCTGATACAAGTACCCGTCTCCTGTCTTTGCGTTGTTCGAGAGGTGTAGAACTCTCTGGACTTCGTCATTTACCCGTGGCTCAGTCATGCCACTCAACATACTTACCACTGGGTGGTAAAACTGATCAATGAATGTCGTGAAGTCATATTCGGCGGAGTTGCGTTTCAGAAGAGACGTCCACGCCGTGACTGGATGTGGCCTCCTATCAGCATCCATCTTCTGCATGGAGAATTTGAACTTGTCTGCTTGGAAGTAGATGAACATGTAAGCTAGAATGGATGAATACCTGAACATACCTTTTGTGGAAAAATTAACCAATTTTTCATGGATGTTATTAGCTAGGAAAGTGTTGTAATCGAACTGTGTGGTCGTATGTTCGTCGTTTGAGAAGATAAACAAAAAACCCAGGATGGGTTCGTCTACCCATTTATCAGAATAATACCCAAGCAGGGCACACAGGGCTGAAATAATTTGATTTCCTTTGGTGGAAAATAAAGAAGAAGGGTATGGGGGGTTGGTGGACAGGAGTGGAGTGGAAGTGGGGAGGAAAAGCTCAACTATCTGAGCTCTCTGCTGGAAGGTCAACTTTTGATAAAGCTCAGTGAGGATTTCCAGGTTGAAAGGGGACGTAGATTCCGGGTGGGTTATCTGCATCATCTGGTCAACATCCTCTGGGGTGATGAAGAAGAGGACATCCCCCGATGAGGAAACAATGGATTTCTGGTCAGGGACGTAGTGAGCTTGGCACTTGAGTGCAAATTTTGGGAAATGGTGGATTTGGGGGAAAAGATATAGGGGCAAATTGGACTCCCAGAGTCCAATTTTGTCACTCTGGTCCAGGAAAAATTCTCAGAGCCACGACTGGAGATCTGAGAAGTCAAAACTTCAAATGGTATCGGCTATCAGACAGTCCTTATCTACCAGGGGAATTTTATCCAGGTCCACCGGAAGAGGAACGAACGTATTCTCTTCTTCTTCAGCTGGCTTTGTTTTGGACGCCATCTCAGCAACTATACCTGCAACAAACAATGTTAGTGGGGTCTACTGGGGGTGGGGGAAAATGATGGGGAAGCAATGGGAAGATGATAGATACGTTCTTTTGGTGCGATGGATGGTTCTGGCGCGAGGGATGAATAATGAGTGAAAATGGGCACAACGGTATTTTTATTCGAAACTGGGTCGGTCGGACGAGGGAAAATAGTCAGCATGACAATGGGCATATTATCCAGTTATTAATGGACAACGTGCCACTTGGGGTGATATGGCAGGTGACGATAACCAAATTACATGGACGACTGACGTGGAGGTTGGTGATTGGGGGTGAAAGTCGCCAAAGGGGGTTGTTCATGAGTGAAGGGAGTTATGGGACTGACAACCTGGAGCGCTGGAGGTTATGGGAAGTGACCCGTCCCCAGTAGCAAGTGGGTCGAGTGGGGATAGTGGAGGATGACTTCCAGGGGTGATGGGATGTCAGGTAGCAGGCGGGGGATTTGACCTTTTGACCAATAGAAACGTGCCATGTGTAACAAGGGGCCCATTGGAAGGAATATTCATTCCGGACCCCCCCCTTTGATTAAAAGCAGAACACCAAGGGGGGTCCGGAATCCATTAAGAACCATCAATCTGCATGCTTGTATGATGGCCGTCCATATCTTCACCGGCTTTATAACCAATTCCGGACCCCCCCCCCCTCCGTTAAAGGAAGAACACCAAGGGGGGTCCGAAATCCAATGTGAGTCGTGGATCTGCACGCTCTGTTTTGGACCGTCCAGATCTGCGCCTTCTTTATAACCAATTCCGAACCCCCCCCCCTTCCGTTAAAGGCAGAATGGAGGGGGGGGTCCGTAATCAAATGTGAGCCGTTGATCCGAGCGACGCAATCTGGACCACTGGAAAGTGACCGGAACATATGTCCAGGGCGGAAAATGTCATGTGCAAGAAAAACTTAGGATTAGTGCTTTTTCATGGGTTTTCTTCGGTTTTTCTCATACACATCACCAGGGGGACATTATTTAGACTAGACTTAGGCATTGGAGTCATGGAGTAACAACTTCATCAATCTGGTTTTACTTGGGCAAGGCGGGCCAAGCAATGAATCTACACTCTAACCTACTTCACAAGACGAAAACCCAAATTAAACTTTTGGGTTAAAGTATTATTTTTCCTAAGGGCTATCTGATCAGGATTAGAGGGTCTGATCAGATGTATTCACTAGTTCTAACCTAGGGGCTATCTGATCAGGATTAGAGGGTCTGATAAGATGTATTCACTAGTTCTAACCTAGGGGCTATCTGATCAGGATTAGAGGGTCTGATCAGATGTATTCGCTAGTTCTAACCTAGGGGCTATCTGATCAGGATTAGATGGTCTGATCAGATGTATTCACTAGTTCATCAACATGGGAAATTTAAAAGAACTTGGTCATGCTTGAAAGGTATGACCAAGTCACTGCTATTGCATGGGGCTTTTTATTTCAAATCGTTTTGCCCTCTTTTTCCTTTTTCTTTTCTTTTTGCAAAAATGAAAAATGAATTTCCAATTAGAACACTAGATACAGATAATATCAATAACATCCAAGTCATAAGTTGATTCCCATAATTTATGGGGTGATAACAGGCGGCTCCACATGGGGATGGTACTTGCCCTGTTAAGTGCCAAGAATCCAGTTTCTTGTCATTCTAAACCAATCTGTCTAGTAGCCTTATCCTGTATTATTCTCGGGAACACTTCGAAAAACATTGATCAGGAGCTTAGGGCCTTCTCTTCGGGCTTCAACAAACGAACCGTTGTCCTTCACTCAGAAAAATGCAAGTAAAGACTGAAAATTAAATGGTATGTACAATGGAGAGTGATTGCTTCAATTCCCTTATTGGGGAGGGATATAATGTTTCAGCATTTTGCCATTCACAGGTGCTCCTGGCAGATCTGAACCATCGACATTGTTCAACAAAAAGGCGTTGTTTCCTCTGAAAGCTTGGATCATGTAGGGCCCTGTCCATAGATGATAAAATTTCCCATGCTTCCCCTTGTCTTCGTTCCTAGCATCCCATCTCAACACCAGGTCTCCCAACTCAAAATCATCCTCTTTGGTTTGTTTTTCAAAGATCTTCTTAATGTTCTCTTGGATGAACTGAGTCTTGTTGAAAACATCCTCTCTAGTCTGCTGCAAATGAATCATCTGATTGATTCATCTCTGGGAGTCATTTGGTTCCTCTTGCATCTCTTGAAGTAACTTCATGTCTGGAACTCCCAAAGAAGTTGGGAAAACGGCCTCAGTACCATAGACCAACTGGTATGGTGACATACCAATTGACCTTTTGGTGGTCAGTCTATCTACCCATAAAGAAAATACCAGCTTATCATGCCATGAATTTTTATTCTCCTGCAGCGTTTTCTTGATGATATTCACCAAGGTCTTGTTTGATGATTCCGCCAACCCATTCCCCTTAGGGTAGTAGGCTATGGAATGCCCCAAGCCAATGTGGTAATGGCTGTAGAAGTCAATAAGTTTCTTCGACCAAAAGGCGGCTGCATTGTCAGTAATGATCTTTCTAGGACAACCAAAATGGGACAAAATGTTATTTTCAAGAAATTTAATAATAACAACATCAGTGGCTTGCCTGCTTGGTACAGCCTCGATCCATTTGGTGAAATAATCAGTGGCTATGAGAATCCACCTATGTTGGCCCGAAGACGGAGGGTGTATTTCTCCATTGAAATCGAGTCCCCATTGCTGGAACGAAGCCTCAACTGAAATTGGTTTAAGAGGAAGAGGAAGGAGTTTCCTTTTACCCCCAAACAGCTGACACTGGTGACATGTTGTTACTTTCTGATGTACATCTGCAAATAGGGTGGGCCAGTAAAAACCAACTCTGAGTATTTTGTTGGCTGTAACTTTCCAGTTCAAATGGCCACCACATTCACCTGCATGAAACTCCTGCAACACGTTGTCATCTTCATCTTTTAGTAAGCAATTTAAAAGAATACCTGCAGGGTCTTTCCAATACAAATTTCCTTCTAGAATATAGAATTTCAAAGCTTTCAACTTTAAAAATCGAGCTTTAGTTTTAGTTAAACCAAGGGGAGCTTGTAAATTTTGTAAAACAAAGACAAGGTCTGCATACCATGGAGAGTTTAGAAAAACCTCTTTAACATTTGGAGTCACCATCTCACCCTGTTCATCTGCCACGTCTAGGAAATTAATGTCAAGAGCTTGAAAGTTAGATTCAACCATCAATTTGGCAATGCCTTGGCCTTTGATCAATTTTGTGGGCTTAATTTCAATGTCGTATTCTAGAATAACTACAATCCACTTTCCCCTTATCCCATCAGGGTTGTCTTGTGTCAAAATATCTTTCACTACCACGTTTGGAACATATGCTATGACATGTGAATGAAGAATATAGACCCTAAAGTCCTTTATAGCCTTTACCAAAGAAAAAGCCTGTTTCTCCATGATATTATAATTCAGTGCGGAATCTCTTAGAGCTTTGCTGAAGAACGCGATGGGTTGTTCATACCCTTCACTGTTCTTCTGCAATAATACAGCTGCTATTGTATTTTCAGAGGCGAAGGAAAAGAGATAGAAATCTTTAGTGAAATCAGGACTAATCAAAACTGGAGCTTCAGTAAGTGCTCGTTTTACCTGTTCGAAGGATTGTCGAGATTCAGGATCCCATTTTATTTTGGCATCCTTTTTGAGCATGTTGGTGATGTTTCGGAGGAGTTCGGCCAGATTAGGAATGAATCTTCGAAGAAAGTTAATTTTCCCTATAAAGGATTGCAGTTCTTTTAGATTCCTTGGGTGTTCTAACTTTAGCATGGCCTCTATTCTGCTGGGGTCAATTCTGATTCCCTCCTTAGAAATGATGTGTCCCAGCAGTTTGCCTTCTTCTAACCCAAAAATACATTTCTTGGGATTCAAAGAAATCCTGAACCTTCTACATTTTTCGAAAACTCATCTAAGGTGCCGCAGGTGTTCATTATCAGATTGGGAAAACACGGTCACGTCATCGAGATAGATGACAATAAAATTACCTGACTCCTCTATGAAAGCAGTGTCCATTGCCCTCTGGAAGGTAGCTCCTACGTTCATCAGACCAAAAGGCATCTTCACATACATGAAAGTGCCCCATGGAGTGGTGAAAGCGGTTTTTTCCTGATCGTTGGGGTGAACTAGGACCTGGTTGTAACCTGAGAAACCATCTAACAGAGAAATTCGACTAGACCTGACCACTCTTTGCAAGAGGTGATCCATTTTAGGCAAGGGGTAGTTACCCTTCAAGGAAGCTTTGTTTAGATTTCAGAAATCAATGCAGAGTCTGATTTCACCGGTTTTCTTGCGGGTAGGGACTAAATTAGAAACCCAATTAGAGAAACGTAGTGGGACTATGATCTTGGCATCATACATTTTCTTAATCTCTTTTTCTATCAAGGGAAGCAACTTGGGATTAATCCTCCTAAGTTTCTGCCTAAACGGTTTCTGGTCTTCCTTTATGGGAATCCTGTGTTGTATAATGCTAGTGTCATAGGCTTTCAAATATTCATAGCTCCAGGCAAAAACGTTTGAATATTCCTTGAATACCTCAATGTACTTAAGTTTTTTCTCTGGGGGTAAAGATTTGGACAGTTTGACCATCCTAGGCTCCTCATCAGTTCCTATATTGCAGTCCTCCACCTCTTTCCCGTGGGCTTCTATTTTTGGTTTCTTTGCTACGTCGTCATTGTCAAACAGGTCTTCTAAAGGGACAAGACCTCTAGGAAAAATATTTCTTTTTAATTGTAAAACATCGGCATCTATTTCGTCATCGCTTAGCTTTCCTGAATCTATTGTATCTTGTGTATCCATCGTATTTACAGTATTCACACTATCTACTTCAAATTCAGAATTATTCACATTCTCTTTTTCATTTTCTACATCTATGTTTGTACATTCAAAATCGTTCTTGCATTGCAGAAAGTCCTCTATTTGATCATCATTTCCAAACACTTGCCAGTACCTGATATTATCGGGCACTGTTGGTCTGCATTTCACTTCAACAGTGTACGGCGGGTTTGGCGGAAAGGGATCTTGCAGGAAGCAGCTGACATAGCTAATCCGTCGGCCAGAATATTCTGTCCTCTCGGCATTACCTGCAAATCCACTTCGTTAAAACACTTCAAAGCGTCAAGAGAAACATTCCTGTAGGCCCTAAGGCATGGATGTTTAGTGGCATATTCACCTTTAATCTATTTAATTATTAATTCAGAGTCACACCTTACCATTATTTGCTTAGCCCCAACTTTCTTTAGTAGCTTCAGACCGAGCATTAAAGCTTCATACTCAGCAACGTTGTTGGTGCAGTGGAAATTTAACTTATAGGAATGATTTTCCGAATACCTTTTTTGATGATTATGTAACCAGACTCTAGCTCCTACTCCTTCTTTACTCACAGCCCCGTCAAAATCCATGCTCCAGAAATCAGCAGGGAACTCTTCAGTGATTACATTTTCCATCTTTGCTACCTCGTCGTTTTCTGGACCCTCGTCTTGACTAGCTACATCTTCGATCAGCTGAGTATCTTGCTCTTCCGTATCACCATTATTGTACAAGATAAACAAATCTAAATCAGAGTGAGCAAAGTAAAGGGGATAATTGTGAGGTTTTTCTTGACTGCTAACCATATACTTCATTAGTGTTTCTCTGTATAATATCCTCTGTTGTCTGAACAATGGTATAGTGGCGTAAGACATATCCAGCTGTAGGGTTCCTTTCAACTTAGCTCCCCAAGAGCGGGATAGAAACATACCATATTTTGGAGGGATGTCTGCAACCACCACGTCCATTACCATGATTTTTGAAGGGATCTGAACCAGGGTGATGCAGAGGTCCTTAATCAGACTGATACATTTGACTTTGCTGGAGTCAAACGAGTGTAGATCTTTGTAAGGCCTAGTGACCTCCAATCTGAGTTTTTCCATTACTGCTTTAGGCATTAGATTATGTGAGGCACCAGAATCCAACATGGCGTTATGCAATATCAAATCATGTATGTTCAAACTAATATAAAAGGGAGCTACCTCACCGGTATCGTCTCGGCCATCCACTGCAGGTCCGAAAAGGAGTTCG